>BMAO01007402.1:0-10809 GCA_019973975.1 Trichonephila clavata
CCGAGATGTCTCGCTACATTCTCCCTTGGCGGAATATGCAAATATTTACCTGTTTCATTTTATGTCGTTTCGTACCTTTTCATTTGAATCACCCCTTGTATATATATATATATATATATATCTTTCAAATTTTCAGTCGTTCATAAAATACTTTCTATCCATCCATTCAAGTTCAAATACATCTTTTAAACTTGTAGTGGATCACTTGATGTTAATACAGTTTTCAAATATTGATTATTCATTCAATTTATTTTTTAATTTTAAATTTATTCTGCGTTATTTTTGTCGAAGTTACAACTGGCCGCAACAGATGGCGCCAGTACGTTTTTCTAACGAAATAGGAATTGACTTTAAAAAATATATTACATGTTTTGGTTAAGAAATAAAAGAAAATTCTTTTGATTTTTTTACAATCAAACCCTTTCAATGCTTCTCAAGCTTTCGAATAACAAGTAAAAGGGTTTACTATCGTTAGAGTTTGGTGGTAAAAGGGTTTTCACAAACACTTACATTTATTCATCAAATCTGAGTTAGGGACACTGTCAGTACTGAACAAACTCACTTATGTCAAAAAGTTTCAGAATTTTTTACTTATTTCTTTGACTTGGATTGCTTTAAATTTGGTTAACCGTCTTTTAATTCTGGTTTTTTTTAATTATTGCAATATTTTGATATCCACTAAATGATTCAACATTATCATTAACTCTTTGGAAAGAGGAGTGTACTTAAAACTCTTAGACATTATTTACATATATTTTTAAAAATGATTAGTGCACTTTACAATTTGGAACAATTTCAGAAAATATCAATGAAATAATATCACGATATCTGGTGACGAAATGAGATTCATTTGCTTTCAAATTAAGCTCTCTAGGGTTTTTCTTTTTTGCGAAGAATTTTGATTACACAAGAGTGGAAAATTTCTTTATTTTTGCATAAAATATGTTGTACACAGCGAATATGAATGAAATAATGGCAATATAAGTCTAAGCATCTTCAGTAATTCAATTTCATCCTTATTCACGTGTTTTTTAATGGTTCATCTATTTTTTAAAATTATAACATCAAGTACATTTAAACTAAAACAGTTTAAAACATTCGTCTTTTGAGAGATATTTTCCCCTTCATCAACGAAATATTTAAAAAAATTGCAATCTTGCACAAATTTGCATAATTTTACTGTTTCTATTAAGTCATAATATATAATGGAAATAATAATTCAAATACCAGTAATGTAAAATGGCTATAGTCCAGTTAAAAAGTATTAGTCTGTTTGCTAACTGGAGTGGAGCCAATGAAGTGTGTATGGATACTCCAAACTATATTATATATAGGGCTAGATACAGCGTACCATTTAAAATAAAAAAAGGGTTTCTATTTATGTTCATTAATATAATTTTTTATACACATAAGGTATCCGACTATCCTAAAATTTTAAATTTTGCCAAAAATTGACAAATTTTTTTAATGATTTTATTTTGTAGACCATCTTATTAGCTTTATAAAAATACCAAGTTTATTATTTTCCGTTCTCTAGAACAAAAACTACAAGTGTTTTAGTAAAAACAGATTCCATTACTTTAAGCAAGATGTCATACTTTAAAACGCGTTTTACTCGAAATGTGTTTTTTTAAATGCTCAAACGGCCAGCGATTGCTCAAAAGGTTGAAATTAATTAACTGAAATTTTTTGTGTTGTTCTGTAGAATAGTAGAAGTATTTTAACCTTTAGATTTATCAATCACAGTTTTTTACAGCAATTACAGTCCCTTATTTGAATATAATCACTGTTTTTTAAAGCAATTTTATATAATAACTAAGATAAAGTGCTCTAGGTTTTGTAAAAATTTAAATATCTCTTATCCTAAAGACACTTCAAAAATGAATAACCTTGAAGGGCATCAGAATCAGAAAATTGAAAAGTTGTTCATAAAATTCTGAAACAGAATGTGCCTCATTTATGTTATTTTTTGAAAAATTTTTACCCCCATTTCCCCATTTTAGTAATAATTTCTTTTCTCTACTTAATTTTAGCATATTTTCTTAAAATGTACTAAACAAATCTAAAAATCATACACACACAAAAAAAATAAATAAAATAAATCCCCATACCTCCATTTTTTTTTTAAAAAAAGTTTTAACAAGTAGTCGGATACCTTAATAATTGCAACAAATTTAAAATACTTGTGTTTTTCATGTAACAAACGAAAAAGTTAAAAAAAAATTTATAAGAAAAATTTAAAGTACCAAAATCTAGAAAAAGGGAAAAATCATGTTAGTCTTTTAAGCTTAAAGTTTTCTCATTTTTTCGACTTGACTAAATGTTAGAAACGTCGCGCCAGAAATTTTCTCAAGAACAAATTAGTTAGCAAAATTATTCAAAGCGTAAAAGCGAAGCGCTATTTTCATTTGCCATGCAAGCAAAACTCTTACATTTAATGGCTCTTCTTTGAATTTTTGAACTTAGACTATTTCTGAAAAGCGCAAAGGTCAGCGACGTTCAAGGTCAAAATGAATATCATGTGTTACATATATGTTGGAAAACTTTCTGCTAAAAGTAGAATTTTAGAACGGACTTGAAAACAACATATCCGGAATAAAACACGATTCCGTTAGAGGAAAATCAGAATTTAAAAAGGGATAGTTTTTGGACCATTTGATAAAACGTTTAAGGTATGAAATTACGTATGTATGCATTCATAGCGATGTCATAAATTATTGATTCAAAATCCATTTTGTTAGAGAATGCTGAAATCACACATATATTTTCAACTCATCCTATAGGAAGTGTTCTGGTGGCATGAAACTTTAATGTTTTTGCTCGGTATTTTTTGAATAACGTTTTATGTTCTCTTTCTACATAATATTGAGAGATTCTTGACGTGCCGTATTATTTAGCTTATAGCAATGCGTACATTTCTACGAATGATTTCAACTTATCGCAGTTTGCATGTAGAGAAAAAGGAATCCAGATTAAGGCTTACAATTAATGCTTTATGGGTTTCATTTTCATGTTTATAAAGGTACAGTTATAGAGTAGGGGAAACCGGGCAAAATGACTATGATAACAATTTTTTGTTAATTAATTTATTTTTAAAGATAGTAAAATTAATTTTACATGAACTGTTAGAGTAGTCCTTTGTATTAAACTATATTACCTTTTAATTTTTCAAACAAAAGAAGTAAAGAATAATTTTATTTTTTCATAACCTTAAGGCCGAAGTCATCTAGCCCCAATACTGGGCAAGATGACAACACTGAAAAAGGTTGAATATATTTGATCTTTTGAATATATTACATGGTTTAACAAATGATAACTGTGTTTTGTTTTTACATCTACAAAGTATCAAACTAAGCGTAATTGCATCGTAACGTAATGTCGAAGTGTTTAGTTGTGCAGCTAACAATAGTCACAAATAAAAAGGCTATTTTCATAATTGGAACATTCCTCATGCCACCACTCTTGGCATTTACAGCACTGGATCTATTCTTCTGTTGGAAGGTCACAATATTCCTCTTCAAAAGCAAGACATCTTATAACACCGTCCTTTGAAGTTGATGCAAGTGGAATGCTTAGCCTGGATTTTATAGACTTAAGCCTACAGAGCTTAGTTTGAGTTGTTTTACTCCTTTTTTAGTTTCACGAGTTTCTTTTCTCTGTTTTTCTTGAACTTTCTTCTTTTGTTCTAACATTTCTTTGATGGGTGTGCTTGTAAGAATGCTTGAGCTCAGTTTTTTGGTTTTAGCGGATGGCAAAAATGTCTTCCTCTGTTAGCCCTCTTTCGAACGAAATCTTCCCCGATCCGATACGCCCCTTATCACCAGAAGAGATAAAGCGCAAGGATGCGCGGACAAACACACAGACAAACAATTGTTTACAGGATTTAATAGAGTGGACAACATAGTTATTTTAATAAATTCCGAAACATGGGCAAGATGACGAGAACGTCATCTGGTCCAGAACTGCCTGTTTAAAAATATTCGTTCTCATTGCCATGAAGAAAGGCAATTAATTGACATTTATTCATGGTAATAGGCAGTATTTAAGCCAAGTGATTCATAAATATTAAAAAAAAACGATGTATCGACCTGTATCTGTAGCAGAGCTTATTTACATGTATAAGAGTCATATAGTGGCAATGGAAAACAATCAAAGCTTCACAACTAACACAAAAATGTCGATTTCAGCGTCTTATACTATTGTTTAATGAACGGCCAAGAGGAGAACCAGTAGTTTTCGTTTGATGATGCCTAGTGGAATACTGAAAAATTGAGACATTTGTCATCTTGCCCGGTTCTTCCTCTTGCCCCGATCTCCCCTACTCTAATATGCTTTCCCCCCTGAAATAACATATATAGATTTAGTTAAAACTGTAAGAATTTTTCGTTTGGGAAAATATTAGGGAAAAAAAAGGATTAAATATTAAGATTACACAATGCCCTACAAATTTCATAATTACTGAATTTTTTTTGCATTTTCTCGTGGCTCATACCATTGAGAAGCTTACCACAAATTTCAGATTTGTTAACAAATCAGTTTTTAAGATATTTTAAGGTTTCTGAGCTATGGTTTGGGTTTCGGTTTCATTTTAAAGCATTTTTCCACTATTAAATTGAATTAATTAAAAACATTTTTGAGCACAATCAACTCTTTTAGTGTGAAATATTTATTAATTCTAATTTTCATTACTAAAATCATTTCTGCTTGATTATGTTTTGAGTTTTTTTTGAATTCTCATAATTAATGAATTAAAATTGATTTCAAAGCCAATTTTTGCTTTTAAAAAGTAGTTTATATAACTTAGAAGATTCTTCATTAATTTGTTCCCGTTTGAGAAAATGCCATGGCCAAAACATTCTCAGGTTATTATGAAAAACAATGTTTCAAAGACATGGAATCCTACTGAAAATGATGTATCTAAAAATCAGTCCTCAGCTGATAATGAAATTAGGCTTTCGAATGCAAGTAATCTGATTTCAAATATTGGAGATAAAAGTATATATTTCTTTGAGGCACAAAAAAAATCTACATTTTACTAAACATATTGTAGTACTATATTTTAGTATCTTAAAGTCATACAACAAGAGATAAAGCTTCCTAAAATGGCCGGTTTAAAACAGAAAAAAATTAAATTTTGTGAACAAACTAGGTTATTTTTAGCTTAAGTTAGTATCATCATTTTTTTTTGTACATAAATGTTTTGTATTTCAAATCTTTGGTGAAAATATTAGGCTAAAATTAAGCCGAATAAACTGTCGTCGCGTAACAAATGCTGTCAATATCGTGCGAAACTACAGGTTGTCCCAAAACGACCGTATAAACTCTGCACAGCTAGATTCCTCGTTGGGAGTACATAAAAACTGCCGAAAGGAAGCATTCCCGTACGATCCATAGTTTACGAGAAAATACGAAAAACAAAGTATGACGTCACTTCAACAGTGCAAGAAAAAAAACTTTATTGAACATATCAACAACAGTATTTGCATATCTTTCCAGGCGATAATGTTTAAAACGTTCGTCGCGCATGGCGCGTCATGCATGCTTGCGCCGTGGAACATGCATGCTTTGCGCCGTGTTAAGCAGCCGTCGAACTGGTATTTAAAAGGCTGCGTCTTGCAGCGACCGGTAATCTTCGTATGGTGTCCATATATTCCGTTCGTGACTACTGCGACATGTACTTGCGACATGCCTTGCGACTACTGCGACATGTACTTGCGACATGCCATCTCAAGGAACTGGTGTATCGAGACGTAGTGACAACACAAATGGACTTAGTTGCTCGTCTGCATTCTGCTTGTACTTCGGTGGACCCCATGATGTTGCGACGTATGATGACAGCCATTCCACGGCGTGCTCAAACCTGCCTCGACATGCATGGTGGTCATTTTAAACATCAGCCTTAAATTGTGCATATACTGATGTTGATATGTTCAATAAAGTGTTTTTTCTTGCACCGGAAGTGACGTCATACTATGTTTTTCGCATTTTTTTCGTTAACTACGGATCGCACAGGAACGTTTCTTTACGCAGTTTTTATGTACTCTCAACGAGGAATTTAGCTGTGCAGAGTTTATGCGGTGGTTTTGGGACACCCTGTATATTTTGAATAAAAAATTTAGGTTTAGTCATATTTAATTAAAGTAGTTTTTTAATGTAGAAACATACATTGTAAAATAACATGGCCCTTCACTTTTACAGCTGTTTGAAACGGTTGTTCAAAAGAGACTCGAGGTTTTCCGAGACACGCGTGAGTGATTAAGGTCTGTATAAATCTTGCACTGAATTTTTTGAATTGTTTATGCATTTCAAGTGGACCAGCAATTTCGTTAAATTTGCCGTTTTTTCAAACATTCCTAGTGTGTGTGGACAGCTTCGAACTAATTTATTCTGATACTCCTGGTTTATAGTTCATATACCAAATTTAATGGTAATGTTTACCCGTTTCAAATACAGGATTCTCATTATAGAGAAAGTGAATCATAACGAGACTGTATATATCACAACATAATCAATATTCACATTAGGATATAAGACGAATTTGCATTCTTGAAAGCGCCCATGGCCAAGATAAAGGTTGTTGACCTTCTTCTCAACCTCATAACGTAGAATTCACCGACAGTAGGTAATGTGCAAATGAAAAGATAATTAACATTAAATAATTTGTGCATAAACTCATTTAATTCTTTTCAATACTTTTAGTGAATCAGATAAATTATTGACAGTGGCATGTGAAATTTATTAAATATAACACTGAGAATCGCTTAACACGAAACTGAGGGGGACTGAAATATTTTTTCAGGTTAAAAGAATTTCGCGGTGAAGGATATGACAAAACAACATATATCCACAAAATTAAGTTTATTAGAGTTTTTTTATTTACATAGATATGTATATATATGCATACATTTAATAAAGATCAATGAAACAAAAACATTCACAAGAACTTAAAGAAATTCAATAAACACATTTCAAGTTTTTAAAAAACAAAACATTTATTGAGTTTTTGAAAAATATTTTGATATTTTCTTTGGATTGTCTTTTTTAGTATCAGATAATCAACAAATTGTTTGATGTCGTATATCTGGTTATTCATTACACCATTGGAATGGGTATTTGAATAACTGCGCATGCTTTTCATGATGTTCCTCATTCCGAAGGACGTAGGAAAAGCAATTCATTGAATTTCTGTCGTCGGAATCTGCATTAATGATATTTTTTGATCTTTTAACAAACTCCAAAATGTCTATGTCTGCCATAATAGGGGCTGTACACACATTATCACCATCCACTACAACGAATTCTTCTGATGATACAGAAAGAAAGTTCAATCCGGCTGGTGTTTTCCGTATTTTGTTCATTCTTAAAAAACAAACTTTTCGTGTTAAGTGACTTTCATTTCGTGTTAAGAGAAAAGTGCATAAAAATACATTGTATCTTCTCGGGGTCGTTGTATTATTCGTGTTAACCGATAATTCGTCTTCAGCATTTTCACGTCTAACGTATTCCACTGTAATTCCTACTTCATTTTTTAAAATTTTCTTTTCAATTTCAATATATACTATAATAAGAGTCAAAATGTCACCCATCCGGTGAAACGAACCTAATTCCCTTTCTGCCCTGTGACCCAGCTAAAGGTGAGGAAGACAGTAAAAGATTATTCGACATGATAAACTCCAATTATTTCATTTACCACTTTAATCGACTCAAACACAAACCAATTTAACACTATAACAGGATAATTCAGTAGTAAAAATAGTAGTTCAGTAGTAGAAATAGTTGTTATAAGCATGTTGCCAGGCGGAAAAAAACAGGTTGAGTACCCCTGGTTTAAACTAAACACGGAACATAATTTTAGACCGAAATTTTGCCAATTTCTTATGCCAGTATATGACTTTGGAACATGTACATTCGTTTATTATACCTCGTATTTTGAGGCGTATTTTATAAACACGACTTGGAATTGCATATTCTATAAATACGGAGTTTTTTGAATTCAAAATGTAAAGTGAAAAATCCCATTTATAATATCAAAGCATAGAAGACGAAATATAGAGAGCTGCATTTTCTACAGGAATAAATGCATTGATTCAAACCGAAAAGAACAGTTCAATAAAATACGCTGCAGTTCTCCTATAGGATAGCGATGTCAGAATACTGTATTAATGTTTGAGCATTCTTCTATCGGTAAAAGTGTTCCATTTTCGGGTTCTCTTCTCAAACATTAGACAGGTATAATGTATGCAACTGAAGGGAGATAAAACTTCTTGAATCGTTTGGAGAGAAAAGAGAGAGTGAGATGTTTCATGAAACATTTATGAGATTATGAGTTCTAGCTTCCATTTGAATAGCATACAAAGTTCCAGAGTTCTTAGAAAGACAGGCAAACATAAGACAAAGTGGGAACTGAAATAACTCTTTTATTCATCTCAATGATGCCACACTTCGAGATATAAAATAAAAGCAAATCCCAATTTGAAATAAATAGAACGATTTATGAGCTTTGGTGTAAATGGTAAGATTGTGTTACCTGTAACCGAATAAATTATGATTGATACATAATTTTAATTTACCTCGCCCTCTGAAACAATGCTAAAGCTATTGCCAACGGATCTTGTAATTATGAACTACAGTTAGTAACGGGTCTATCCACGAACCTTCAACTAATCCTCTTGTGGTAAATTTATTTCTTTTGAACTGTTTGTTCTATTGAAAACTTTCCCTCGAAGAAGAAGATTTGATTTATGCAAATGAGTTATTATATTTAAGCGTATACATTTAGGTACGCGAAGAGAATCGAAAGTTAGCCCTTGTATAGTCGCTGGATGTTCAATATTGATAATTGATGAATAAGTTATATGATAGAATTTAAGAATTACGACCTTAGGTCGTACCAGTAAGAGATTTACCGTGAAGTCTAGTGTAGAAGTCCAGAGCGTTCCAAAGTGAGTGGAGAAATTATACTTATATGTTAAGTATCTTTAAGCTGCGTGATTGCTCTTCTAATTAGTTGCATAGTGCTTTTCCTACCTTTACCAGTTCAAGAGTCCTCCTTGTCATTTGACTCTGATTCAAAATTACTAGTCGTCCTAGGGTTGTTTTAGAGGGCTACATTGAGAAACACTCTCACACTCACTACATCAACGCAAGGATTTTGGTCAGTAAGGAACTCGAAAGATTTAACGATTTGCTTTATACGGAGGATATTTAGTGAAACGCTCCACCACACGAAAGTGCAGCATTATGGAATTGTAGTACCATAACGTGCAATAACAGAATACTTCTTGTTTGTACTTAGGGTACTATGACTGCCCTTAAGTACGTGGATGATGTGCTGCAGCCGGTAATACTGACTTTCCTTTGGGATTGGTATTTAATGCCATTTGTTAACAGGATGACACCCGATGTACAGTACACGAATCAGCCAACATGGCTCAACAAAATAAACAAATGCATCTCGGGCCACCACTATCCCCTGATCTTTCCCTAATGGAAAGCATCTGGGGCATGGTTGGATGCGATTGCATACTCTGTTACGATTACGTTCAGGAGATTAACTGTGGCACATTATTGGCTTGGGATTGAGAGCCTTCCCTCAGAACACCATTCGTAATCTCATTAATTCTGTACTTAAACGTAAATCACCATCAGCTGTAGTTTTACAATCTACTGAGCCGACGTTGTGCATCCTCTGTGTTTCGAGTATCATTATATAGTAGCTGATGTGTTCTTTTACACAATTATGTCCATTTATTAAATTTGGATGGATACTGTTCAATTTATTGAACTATTTTCGCAACGTATCGTTGCATTCGAATGCTGGGGGAAAGAAGCGGGAAGCGCGGCTATTTTATTCTACTGCGTGGAAAAGATAGATGTTAAATAACTTTCCCTCCGACGTCATTGATGACGTAGTTTCAATCAATGCGCCATCTTGTGAGAGGCGCGAAAACTATTTTCGGCGTTCACCACAATTTCAAAAAGCATCACTTATTGTTTATTACTGTCTCTCTATGCCGAGTTTCTTCATTTTTGGCCATTTCTTTCTGGTATTCCATTTTCAGTGTCCCGTATTGTAGTCTGACACATTATTAGAAACACAAAAGTAATTACTTTAAATGTAAAATTAAGTCATAATTTCGAAAAGAAGTTTTTTTTTTTTCAAGCAAAAATAAGAAGTAAGAGAATAATTACAACAATGGGGTTGCAACAGTGAGTCGAATGCCTTTTCAAATGATCATCTTAATGAATTAATTAAAGAACTTTCGAAATGATGATTACTTTTCGATTTTAATGAAACGCGAGTTCGAAATATGCCGAGATAAATAACTTCACGTGAAATGATTACGTCATTCCTTCGATTTCAACAGACAGAGAAATAAACTACAGAATGAAAAGAAATCCATATATGCGTAATTCTGCAGAATGAAGGGTAGTAAAAATTCAATTTACTTATATAATATTCATGGTCAAAATGATTAATGCTTTTGAGGAGTGGAATTCGAAATTCAATAAGGCTACCAATGGGAAATGAAAGCCCCCTAATGTAAATTTAATGGCATGAAAACTGAATTTTGAATATGCTTTGTAAAAATTAATATAAGGGATGAAAATATTTAAATACATGAAAAGATTTCAAAGTAATAAGAATAGTTTGGATTTTGTACTGAAATGTACATTATTCAAGAAAACACATGCGGGTTTACGTTGTAAGATGATCATCAATTCTGAGATTACGGGCAGCTAAAGTTGGTCTATTTAAATAGCATAAAAATGTATTTTGTTGAAAGCTTTTAGGCTACTAGTACCATA
>BMAO01007403.1:0-18341 GCA_019973975.1 Trichonephila clavata
TTTTTCCGTTACGCCACTGCTCATATAGGAATAACAACTACAAATTGCGATTGCAAAATTTTTAAGAATAGCGTTTGTATTGTTATATAGAAACTAAATCACTGTAATTTCACTTAAATCTCCATTCGAATACACAAAGATGAACTCTAGTTTTTCGAATTTTCAAAATGACGATTTTTATTTATTGTTCTTTTCAAAATTATTCAGCGGAAAAAAAATCGATTGAATTTCAGCTGATAAAATGTTGTAATATTAAGTAATTATAGTAAACGTAAAATTTATAATTTAATTTTAATAAAAGACAAGTGATAGGTTTTCAGAAGTGTTTTATGGCATAAGACTTATCTCAAACAAAATATAACACGAATTTTCTGAAAATAAGCACATTCTAGCAAAGTTTTTAAAAAAATAAAAATGTGAATAACAAAAAGTAACTTTTATCACTAAATAAATTTAAAAAACCACAAAATATCATCAAATTTACTCACGCTTTAATTATTCATTTGGAATCAGTTCTAATGTAAAACAAGTAATATAAAAAAAAAAATTTTCAGTCAATTCTTACTTAGACCAACAAAGAAAAATTTTACTTTAGTTACTTTTTATTAAATAGATACAATTAATATAAATATGTATATACATATGACAATCACAATATTAAGTGACAAAATAGAAAGCGATTTTCCTAGCAATTTTCCTTTTTACATATGGTGTTGGACTATGCTTTTTGTTTGTTGCTATTTCTTCATTAATCAAATTTAATTATTCTAATAAAATAGTATAGTAAAAAAAGAAATCACATTCGCAGAAATTAAGCTATCCCAGGTGGGATTCGAAAATAGACCTTTGAATTAGAAATCCAACGCGCTACAGGGACACAATGAGTTTTCCTTTTTATATATGCTGTTGGACTATTATTTTTGTTTGTTACTATTTATTCATTTTTAATTTAATTAATGAATTAATATTTGAAAAAACTATACTAACATCAAGTGTCCCCCACTGCAAGTTTAAAAAAATGTATTTGAATTTGAATGGATGAAAAGAAAGTATTTTATTAACGATTAAAAATATGAACAAGATATATCTATATAAAATCAAAATGGGGGGGGGGGGTGCACTTGTCGAAAATAAAAGATTTTTTAAAAAAATAACTGGAATGAAGTAAAACAAAATACTTTCTGGCAAAAAAAAATACACATTTACACTGATCCGGTATAGGGGTTAGCGTCGCTGACTGCTGTGCCGTAGGGTCTGGGTTCGAATCCCGGAGAAGGCATGGATGATTTTAAATGTATAGTGCCTTCGCGGCATGGGGGTACTCTAAATAGCCGTCAAGCCGCAAGTCCTCTCGTAAGGGTTGGTGGGAGGGGAAGAGAGGTGGGAGGCCCCTGACCACACCCAGGGCGTTCTCCCTCAAAATTGGGGTGGAACCGAGCCAAATCGTACTGTCACCTGCATGATGTTCAAAGTTACGGCTAACGACAGGCGTACAATCTAGCCCGATGCCCTGATGAATTTCGTGGACCTCGATCTGACTGCGTCAGACAGGTTGCATTAGTAACAACATATATAACATCTGGCGATATTACGTTTTCAAAAATAAAAGCCATCACCCAATAAAAAAGCATTTTGTTTGAATTGCTTTAATCCCACGAGAAATGCGAGATTTTTTTATTACATTTCTTTTAAAAGTTAAAATACGACTTTGAGAAAGAATATAACCCGAATACAGAATCAAAAAAGTTTTAGGAAGATAAAAAATTTATCACTTTTTTTTTTCTTGAAATACTCTACATTAGCTGTAGGAAGAAAAGGAAGACTTAATTCACTTTTCACCCCCTGATCAAGCAAGGGAAGAACCTGCTGAAATAATGCACATTATTCATGATAGCGAAAGTTAATTGGACAAAAGCAATTAGCATGAAACGAAAGGAAAATTTTCAAATGCTCTTTCTAAAGAACTCCAACTAAAATATATGAAGTCATAAGTGACCACAAGACACACTGCGCCCTGTCAAAAAGATACAAGCAAGAAAAAGTTAAACATGCTATTTGTGTCGATTATCAAAGGACAATAAAACTGAAAAGTGTCTGTGATTTGCGTCCTTTATTAAGGTCAGGCACATTTTTTTGAATCATTCGATTTCTTTTTTATTGGATTTTTTCTCAAATTATCCAAGAAAAATTGAAAAGTCCTTGAAAGTAGGTTAGTATACTTTCTCTTTTTAAAATTATTCACTGAAACTACGATTTTTATCAAGAACACTAAAAATAATTTTTAAAAAAGTATTAGGGTGACACCCGCACCACCCACACACACACATTACCGTTAGTATCGAGTGCGTCTCAGCTTCCGGATTAAGACATTTTGCAATCTTCTCGCTTTAAATATTAAAAATAACACAATTGTTTTTCATTGGAATTTTATATTCTTTTTCATTATTTAACATAAATTCTAAATGCTAATTCTGTGAGGCTTTTTACAGTTCATTTAAAACTATTTAGAATATGACCATTCATTTAAAAATCATTTTATATTTTTTTGTATACATTGTCCTGCACTTGGTTTTACTCTCCTTGCAATTCAGCTATTATATCGTGAATAATGTTTTATTTTTTTAAAAATTGAAATCGTGCAAAAAGCGGGTACTTTAACCAGTATACTTTTAATGTATCACTAATGAACAAGGTATTTTAACTAATTACTTAATACTAAATTAAGAGCAAGTTTAATAATTATTAGTGACTTCCATGGGCTCTTCTTGCAGAGCAAAATTGGGTTAATATTAGAAACTAGCTGTACGCTGCCACGCGTTGCTGTGGCTCAGTCTGGTTAAATGGAAAAAAGAGAGCTGGTCCATCCAGTCAATTGTGAATCTTATATATTAGGCATAATTTTCTTAATGGATAGTCTGGTTTAATTACAGAAATTCGAGGCCTGAGAACTTAAAATTAATTTGAGTTTTAAAACATGAGGAAAAACTGGTTGATTTCAAATTATTTAAACATTCAATCAGACAATGAAACACATTGCAAATCACAAAATATATAAGAAATAATCATTAATATATATCAGATAAAAATCTCCCAAATATATAAGAAATAATTATAAACAAAAATCAGATAAAAATCCCAAAAATATGTAAGAAACAATCATAAGCAAAAATTAATTAAATGCAAATCACAAAAATAAATAAGAAGTCATTTGAATTATAAATTAAATGCAAAAATACATAAATAGGTTCATGCAGTTTATAAAATAGTAATAAACATAGAGAAATTAAAAATAACCCAAAACTGATAAAAAAAAATTACATTAATTTAAATAAAAAAGTCTTAAACAGTTAAAAATAGACAAAATTTATCCCAATTACGTATCAAAGAACAAAAAAATAGATAAATATGACAACCAATAAACTTAACTATAGTAAAAATATGTAATAAACCGGAAAAAAAACTATGTGTAAAGCTTAAATTTCAGCATTCAGAGCTAATCGTGACATCGTATGACGTCATAAGACCAAAAAATCACTTAAAAATTAAATTTAAAAAAAAATTTAGAGTGCATTTCAAAATAAGTCATAAGAACCTGACCGGAGTCAAATGCAACGTTGTGTCAAAATTTCAGATAAATCCATGCAGAACTTTTTGAGTTATGGAAGCGTACGCAAACTAACATAACATTTATATATATATATATAGATTGACACTTTGAATTACCTTTGTATATTTAGCTGAGATCTATACTTTGTCTAAAGCAGCCACCGCAGAAAATCCAGTTTCACAAAGATAGGATGGTGAAAATGGGGTAATATAGTATACGAAATGCTTTAGTTTTTTCACTGTTGAAAATTCATCATCCACCATTGCCCAAAATTCAAAGAGCGAGTTTTTTCAAAAATGACTTTTAATTTCGCGACTGGATGTAAAATCTATGAAGATTTCTTCTTCGGCAGTTGACAGCCCTTCTGAAGTATTTTGAAATGGATTCCTAACCCACTTGTTACTTGCTAGCAAGCTGTCCTCAGCAAGAAAATACTTTTTAAAATTCTTTGCCATCATGGCTAAGTGATTTTCAATGGTTTTAAAAACACCTTCCACGTGTTCTTTGGATTTGTAAGTTTTCACACGGGGGCTTTTTGTTCTCCATTTACTTCAGTAATGGTAAATCCAAAATTTAAGTATTCTTCAGAATATTTTCTTGATTTAATTTTCGGAACCATGCTCTTCTGTGTACGTGTTGATACTTTATTATCGTCCAATGTTCGCGTACGAATTAAAAGTGTATCTGTGATTTTGTTTTAATTTACTGCCGTAAATACCTAATACTATGAATTATAACAAACGCTCGCGTGCAAACTATAAAATGCACATTTAAGATAGATTCGGTAGCTATAGAAGATTATCGACACGACTAAATTGATTGGAATTGTACGAGTGTGTTGCATTTTTATATGTTTTGCGCAGACGTCCCATAGGTTGTCCAGACTCACGCAAACGTTTGCGAGAATATCAGATATGATGGATAAGATAGAAAGCAACAGACTAGACCAGGGATAGATACTCAACCGTTTTTTCTGCCGGGTCGCACACATATGATGGCTACTTCACGCGGGCCGCAACATGAGAATTAATGGGGGGGGGGTGATGCTTTATAAGATCAAGATTGCATAGAAAATTTAAAATGTGGAAATTGATCAAAATACCTCCTACTTTTCTATTTTTAACTACTTTCATTTTTGTCACTGAATTTTTCTAAATTGGATGTATTTAAGTCTATTCTTTCACAGTTTCCGCATATGTTAACGGTTTCATATGATAACCAAAGATACAACAAATTTCATAGGGTGCCTTTGTTATAGCTGTGACATTACCACTGACAAAACATTTTTTTGCTGTTGTAAATATTATTCAAGAAAGCCTATTCATCTTATATCCTAAATATCTCTTGGGTGTGAAAGTGATCTTCAACGAAAAGTGTCTTTAAACGATTCCTGTTTGTTGGTATTTTTTAAATACATTTTCGTGACAAATCGAACAATTACCGTACCATGCTTGTTTTTCACTACAAAATAGTCAGTTTCCCAATCGTCTTTAAACAATCTATTTTCTTCGAATATTTTCACTTGCATGATATGAAAGATTGTTAAAAATTAGTTCCTCTCATAAAATGATCACTACTCCACTGTTGTCTATTATCACTAATCGAAAGGGAAAAAAATTCAATTCGCACCCATGCGACATCGACAGCAAAAGGCAAAATTGATATATTTGATTTTTTTAGCATTGAAATTCCCACCATATTTTCATAAATAAATAAATGAATTTCTCAGAGCAAGGGTTATGACCAGGCCACTTAAAAAAGCCAGTAGCGTCACAGGTTGAATATCGCTGGACTAGGCTATTTTTCTAATGACATTTGTACTTTTAGAAATAGACGATGGAGGAAATAAATCTTTAATTTTTTATCATTTTGCAATCTGTTCCAATTTAAAAATTACACAGAGGAAAACAACATAATAATTATTCTATTACTTAAAAGTAATGTACTTAAAATATATATTACTTTTAAGTAATAGGACAATTATTATGTTGTTTTTCTCTTAAGTATATTTTAAGTAATTTATAAAAATATATATTACTTTAAAATAACATATACACATAACTTAATGTGTATCTTGTTAATTGTAGGGTTTAAAATTAAGATCCTATTGTAGCCTTAGCGTCAAATACATTTTTATTGTATTCAATGCATTATTATTGTATAAGGGGGCGCGATAAAAACTGTGATTGAAAATTGGGTCTCCAGGGATGAAAGTTTGAGAAGCACTGACTTAAGGTATACGTCTACTTTTGCGACAGCTTTTTTCTTCAAAATTGGAGATATGGAGATTTCTTCTGGTTTTAAGATTAAGTACATTTTAAGAAAAAAAGTCAAAAATTAAGAAAAGTAAATATATTATTACTATTAAAATGGGTAAAAATTACAAAAAACTACATAAACGGGGCCCGCTCTGCACAAATAGTAAATGAACAAATTTTCAACATTTCAATTCTGATGTATTACTTTGCTATTCCTTTTTGAAATAACCACCAGGATAAGAGATATCTTATTTTTTACAAAAACTAGAGCACTTTATCTTAGTCATTATATGGAATTGCTTAAGAAAACATTAACATTAAGAACTGTAAATTTTGTAATAAAACAGTGATTGATTAATCTGATAGTTAAGGAGATATAGTACCCTAAAAATCATTAAACTGTCGGGAAAAAAATTTATTGGCTTATTTGATACCTCGAATATTTATATACGTGCCTCCCAAATTTCGAAGCTTTACCTGCATTTTTCATTAAGTAATGTAGCAATGTTTGATGCTAAACAGCAACTACCACGCCTACATTTCAGATTATCTGCTAGAAAAGAGACTTATAAAAAATGAATTAATTATTTTTCTAATGCGCATCAATGAGACTGACATTATATATGCAGTAACAAATCATTTCAAATAAGAATTGTGCAATTCATGCAAAAATTCTAATTTGTGAATTGTTTATGGAAGAGCAAATGGGTTTGGTCAAGATTTAAAAGGTGTGCGTGCATTTTATGATATTATTATGAATGAAATTAAAACTTCAAAACGGATTCTCCCAAAGCACAAACACTAAATTTTATTTTGATAACTCTGATAATTAAAAATCTAATTCGTAAGAATAGAAAAACTCTCCCATTTTTATATATTTGTTTTTGGTGATAAATGTGTATCCCATGTGTGTGAAATTCAACACTTTTCTTATTAAAATATTTTACGATATTTATTTAAACAATTGCACATATGCAGTTCTTAGATTTTGATATATTATACCTATAACTTGTTGTTTGATTTTGCTTTCATTCGTGTTCAATATTTAACAGGCGAAGACTTTTAAAATCATGGAAATAAAGGCATAAACATGTCTTGTACATGTTGTGCATTAGCTCTGAGCATGGAATTAGCTCTGAAGTGTGTGTATTGTTTTTTTTTTTTTATAATTATTAAGACAAAGAGTTTTATGAAATATTGATCTTTTTTTCGTTTTTTTTTCTATATATTCATTATGGCGGTATATTGTTTAATTGTTCTACATTTGAGCCATTTTTTATGGTAAGTAGTTTTAAATAAGCTAATTAACATTTCATAAAAGTTTCAGACTATTCGATGGATATTATATCATGTTATTCATGGAATGAAAACTTCAAACTCATATTTCTCCATGTTGAGTTTTTGTACATATACTATCATTCAAAACCCTAAGGCCTCTGATAATTGAAGTATAGGTTTGAAATTTTTTATACGTGTTCTGAAATGTATATTTTGTAAATCTGTGCATGGAATTAGCTCTAACATGCTTAGTACTTTTTCTAAAAAATTTCAAAATTGAAATTAGTGTTTTTTTGAGAATTTTTGGAAGTTTAACTATAAAAAAAATTAAAGAGCAGCAGCAGAAAAAATCCAATTCACTGTTTTATGTAGTATATTATAAAGTTTGGTAAAAAAAATTTGAAAAAAAAAAGAGACATTTAAAAAAGCCTTAGAAAATTAAAAAATGTTTTAAAAAGTTCAAAAACTTTTTATTTTACAAACATTTTGAAACAAATAAAAAATTTTTTGTATGGAATTATTATTAAATATAAACCCCTTTATAAAATACAATTAAAACCAAATATTAAAAAAAAATTTGTAAGATGATACCATATCGCCTTAAAACACTTCTACTGTTATACAGAACATACAGAAAAAATTTCAGTAAATTATTTTAAAAACTTTTTGAGCAATCGCTGTTCCCGTTCGTGCCTTTAGAAAAAAAAACATATTTCGAGTAAAACGCATTTTAAAATTAGACATCTTATGTAAAGTTAAGGCATTAGCTTTTACTAAAACACTTGTAGTTTTTGTTCTAGTGAATGGAAAATAAAAAAATTTGGTATTTTTATAAAGCTAATAAGAAAGCCTATAAAATAAAAACATAAAACAATTTATTTATTTTTAAAAGAGAATCACGATTTTAGGGTAGTCGGATACCTTAACACTAATCGGGCTTCTCACTCGGACGTTTAATAGAATCTATTATTTATTTATTAGTTTAAATAGAATAATAAAGAGCTTCCGTGAAGCCGTATAAACGGTAACGACAAAAACACTCTATTATATAAACAGTTTGGTTTAAATAATTTGGGTCTTAGAAACTAAGAACATTCAAAAACACGAAAGAAAAGTGAATTCTTACGTATAAAGTCGCCATATCACTCCATGGGATGAAAGCCAGTAACGTTTCTGAACTGAGACTGAATGCAGACTAACTGAAAACAGACGGGGGAGGAGAGTTGGATTATTTTCCGTTCTACTTCTGTGCGAATCTACACCTTCTCACCACAACAGCGATTATTTTCCGATCTCTCTCTTTTTTTTTCCCCCTTCGCTTTTTTATTTTATTTTCGTTCCTTTGTTCATCGGTTCTCCCCCCCCCCCTTCCCTTTTGATTTCTTTTTAATTTTCGTTAAGGAATTACGGAGTCAGAGTCGATTTTCCGCTTAGGCACGTGCGTATGGCGCAAAAGATTCGGGGGCGCAAAAAATTGGAAGGTGAAAAAAAGAGAAAAAAAATTTAAAATTACAGCGAACGTACCACCGCCTAGAGAATTGTGAGATAAACATTTCTGCCCTCGAGAGAGTAAAGACTGAAATGAGATCTGCTACGGAAAATGAAAAACTTAACAGTTTGATGTTGCTGTGGGCTCAAAATGATATTGCAATGGAAATTGATTACAATGAAGTTATTATTGATTTTCTCGAAACCACTCATTCCTTTTTCGAAGAAATTGTTCGTTGTACAAGTACACTTCATTGACAGTGACTCAACGAAGAAAAAGTATGTCAAAAAGTAAAAGATAATAAAGCTTATCCCTTTATTATCTTTTACTTTGAAGCGATGAAAAAGATAATAATTAACAAGTTGAAAATATTTCATACATTAATGTATACTCTATACTCTCATTGTAAATGATTTCATTAATTTACTGTTTTAATTTACGAAAGAGTGGGCGGTCCGTGATGCTGTAAAAAAACGAACAAGAGTGGTCAAACCATACTACTATTCTTTCCTTACGACTGTCAGTCTATAACACCACGGGTCCATAGGTGGTGGACAATGAAAAGACTATTCAAACAGCAAAGAAAAGAAAAGTCCCGAAACAAAACAGGAAAAGTAAGAACTGAAGGAGGAAGAGTGGGTGCTATGTAAATAAGGGGTGGGGTGTAGCTATTGAAGTGCCTAGGGCGCCGGGGAGGTTAAAAGCTGTCCTGTACGGAGCCCAATATAATGCCTAATGTATCGAATGTGATTTTAGAGTGAAAAATATTCAGATAGTAAATATTGCACTAGAAACTTTTTGCCTCATTAAGGTATCCGACTGGATTTGGAACTGTGATTTTGAAAAAGCGTATAAATGAAAAATTTGTTTGACATTTAGTGTCACTTAAATTAGAAATGCGTACAATTTTTTTTTAAATAACATTTCAATTCAAAATTATTTAAATGCAATTTTTTCGGCAAAAAATGAAGACAGAATCACATATTTTCAAAGCATTCTCCTTTAATAAAAAATGCTCTATCTGTAAAAAATTTTCCTGTGTAGGGATGGAAGCAGACCCTAAACTAGAATTTTTTAAAAATTCACATTTTCAGATTTACTATCAATTAAAATAATCTTTTTGTTGAAATTTCTCTATTTTGACGTATTAAAATGAAAATAATTCCACATTTAAATTATATACTTCAAAAATCCTACTTCAGGCTCTGTAGAAAAGTCCTAGCTGAACACATAAATTTTTTATTATTCTAGAACAGCGACACCTAATATGCGGGCCGCCTGCGGCTCACCGGTCCTTTTTAAATGGCCTGGTCATGGCCCCTTTCTCCGAAAAATTCCTTTATTTTTAAAAATTCGGTAGAAAATTGTTTGTTAAAAAATCAAATATATCAATTTTGCTTCTTGCTGTCAATGTCGTATGGGTGCAAATTGATATATTTTTTTTCTGATTAGTGATAATAGACAACAGTGGAGTAGCCCCCCTTTTATAAGTGAGACTGATTTTTAAACATCTTTCATATCTTGCAAGCAAAAATATTCGAAGAAAATAGATTATTTAAAGACGATTGGGAAGTTGACTATTTTGTGGTGAAAAACAAGCATGGTTCAGTAATTGTTTGATTTGTCACGAAAGTATTTAAAAAATACCAATAAACAGGAATCGTTTAAAGACACTTTTCGTTGAAGATCACTCTCACACAAGAGAGGATAAATAGGCTTTCTTGAATAATTTTTACAACAGCAAAAAAGTGTTTTGTCCAGTGGCGTAACGGAAAATAGTTGGGCCCCCGCAAGATCAGGACTTGGTTTCTATATACATATATATACTTGCCAGAAAAAGTCGGCGTTCATCTACTACTAACTACATAAACAACAAGAGAAAAATTTAAAACAGAATTTGAAAATTTTTTTAAAATGATATTTTATTTGGTTCATTCCAAGTATTGAGAATAACAAAAATAAACTCGTTTTTTTTTTCATAGATTTTAAAATAAAAACAAGTTTAAAGCAATACCATCAATAATCAAGTAGAAAAAGTCTGCGTTCCCTGTTTTAAGTAGTAATTATAAAAATTATTTAAAAAGGATAATGAGCTATTTAATAGCTGCAGTGGCGTAACGGAAAATAATAAGGCCCACCCCCTCACAAGGTCAGGTTTTGGGCCCCAAGCCAGATCTTACAAAGGATTAGAAAATCAAACATAATGTACTGATACACATCACCTAAAAACATTTAAACATTAAACTTATAACTGAATACAAAATCAACCTAAGTCTGAATAAACGAAGTAAATAACCCTTAACATTAGAGAGTATTGTGACGTCGTCACAATGGAGAAAGCGCCTCTATTCATAAACGTATCCACAGCCAGAGAACACGTGGCTTTGGTGGTATTAATTTGTATCAGACAGCTGGACCGTCGGCGACGGTGTGACTGGCGGACACTATGGGCCGGCATCACTGCATTATTTTCTATTCATGGGCAGTGATTGTACGTCTTGAATGCTGGCGCCTCTGCAGGCGGTGGCGAGGTGTTTGAAGTGCCAGATGTCAGCCGGGCCCTTGTCGCAGGGAACCTTTGAGAGGGACCGGACTTTTGTCATCTCTGCACGAATGGATGATGTGCAAGACCGTTGGTGCCGGGTGCAAAACCCTGAGGTCGGCCAATGGAGATTGATGAGGGGCGTGGAGTGAACCCACCCCTAGAGTTTAAAAGAGTGGACTTCGGGAAGAGGAGACTCCCACGAGAGATTCCCGTAACTGAACCTTGCTGACGGAGGAAGACTCCGGACAGACTCCAACGAGAGATTCTAAAAAGAGAAGCCTGTGGACGAAGGAAGAAGGGGAGGACCCCGATTGACCTG
Source organism: Trichonephila clavata (assembly GCA_019973975.1). Taxonomy (NCBI): domain Eukaryota; kingdom Metazoa; phylum Arthropoda; class Arachnida; order Araneae; family Nephilidae; genus Trichonephila; species Trichonephila clavata. The sequence continues at coordinate 11,497 of BMAO01007403.1, forward strand.
CGAGACGTTAGGGATGGATATAGGAAGCAAGTACAAGGCGTAAGCGTCCGGATCCATACCGACGAGAGACTCCTGAGGCGGTACCCAACGGGCGACTGGAAAAAGAAGCAAAGAGCGGCCCCCTATGGAGACACCAATATGAAATAGAGCTAGCTGGCTGTATCAAACGAACACTTGTAACTAATATTTTTTCTCTATCCAATGATCTTTTGAATGTTGTCGTCAAATAAACATTTGATTAGATCACAGTAATAAGGCATTCTTTAATAATTAGCTTAGCGTACAGCTTCAATTTATTTCCACGACGTTACAGTATTTATGGTATTTATTAAAATGGAAAATCTCTCTAAGAGTTGAAAGATAACCTGGTAACTTAAACAAAAACAATACATTAAGAAAGACACGCAAACTGTAAAATAATTTTCGTTTTCAAATTCTTAAGAAAGAAAAAAAGATATCGTTTACCTTATTCTTTACGACTCCTTTTCATTAGATAGAGTATCTTTAACAGTTGAAGTGTCCGCAATTGTGTTTTTTCTAGTGAATTAATTTTCATTTCCATGATTTGTTAATCAGGTTCACTAGCATTACTATTAATAGTACTTGTACACAAGATTATGCACTTGCAGAAATAAAAATTTATCCAATTTTGCACATTTACTATTCATATTATGCTTCTTTTCCTTTCGAATTTTTCGTTTTTGAGAAACATTCAAAGTTTATTCACTCCATTCATTTAAGAGCCACGTTTCTTCATGTCCAATTGACAAAATGCCATTTTTTTAACCAGAATATTAAATTCCGATAAAAAAAATACAGTTCTAATTATGAAAGCGAGAAATGAGATTGAAATGTTTTTATCGTTAAGGAATACGCCCTAAATTTAAGTGCAAAAAATATAAAAATAGAGATAGATGCCTGTTCTATTTTAAAGCAATTTTGTCAAACGTTTCTCATTGTGCTTTATTTGATTGAATACTCATAAATCTGACCAAATTATTATTTAAATGCTCTCTGTGGTTTTCCAAGTATCGTAATACTATTTCACATGAAAAAAGCATAACAGATGTACGTTATTTACGACTTCGCTAAAAGAAAATGAAATACATGAGGAGGAGGGGGAACTAAAGTTGCCAATAAGTTACTCAGCAACTTCAGTAGAAAGTATATAAATCATGTCTTTCTTTCTCTCTCTCTACTGCTAATATAAAGTATACTACAAGAATAGTGATGATTTCTTTATTTTCCTAGCATTATATCGCCAATTCTCCATCTGACTTTTATTTTATCTGTTAGTAATTTGGATTTGAAAAAACACCACTCAAGAAAAGTATCTCTCGTCGCTGGGATTACAGTACATCAAACAAAATGTTTTTTGATTTCGTTGTTGGATCAAAGATATCTAATGAGCGCATTAAAATTGTGATTTTGAATATGTTAAATCGCCAATTGGAAAATCGCTTAAAAGTTAGATTTTAAAAAATCGAAAGCGAATTTTGAGAAAATCTACATGAAGAGCGTCAGTCAGGCTTTGGGCCCTCCCCCTCCCCCCGCAGTGCGGGGGTGTACGTTAAGCCACTGGTTTTGTCGGTGGTAATGTCACAGCGATAACAAAGGCACCCTATGAAATTTGTTACATCTTTGGTTTTCATATGGAACCGTTTAAAAAAAGCAAAATAGGAATTTTAATATTTTGATCGATTTCCACATTTTAAATTTTCTATGTTATTTTGGTCTTAAAGCATTTCTCCCCCTCCATTAATTCTCATGTTGCGGCCCGAGTGAAATAACTAACATATGTATGAGGCCCGGCAGAAAAAAAGGTTGAGTACCCCTGTTCTAGAAGCATTTTTCAAAAAAGAAGAATGTTTTGAAAATGGCGATTCTGTCTTCATTTTTTGTCAAACATTGCATTTAAATACATTTTTATTGTAATAATATTCTTAAGAAAATTTTGAATGTATATTCTGAATCAGATGGCACTAAATATCAAAATAATTATTCATTTATTAAATTTTTCAAAATCCTGGTCCAAGCCCAGTCGGATACCTTATTTAATTTTCAAACAAAATTACATTTTTAAAAATAAACTGGTGTCTTGTGTTGAATTAGTTCATCAAAAAATCAAAATTTAAAAAATGTTATAGAGCATACAGAAAGTAAAGAATTGAACGTATCTTTTTTTCAAACAAAAGGGATGATATTTAATTTTTTCCTAAAGAACAAATAAAACAGCATAAAAATTTCTGCATGCATTATTAAAATTTTTTAATGTATTAATTTCCAATATAGCTATTTCTAATTTGTTTCAAAAATATTATTCTTTCAAAGGATTTAAATAAATCAATATTTTTCTTGATTTTTCAGATCGAAAAGGAATTATTTCGTGTACATTTTAAGAAGACAGTTTCACGTTGGCGGGTTATTTTCACTGATTTTTGCATAGACAAAGCTTGAATATTGATATATCGCATTCTCGCCAAATCATACTCTCGTTTTTTCAGTCTCCAGGTACTAGTGTTGCCAAATCGTGCAATTTTTCGCGAATTTCGCTACTTTTGAAAACTTTTCGCTACTTTTTTTTGTAACCTATTGCTACTTTGTGAATTTTACGCTTGATGGTCCCTCTACTTTTTGCTACTTTCAACCAAACTTACAAGCATTGGAATAAGTTCGAAAAAATGAATTACTTGGGAAAAATTACCAAAAAATATTTGGTTACTTAAGTTGCCAATGAAAACATGGGGAAACTCTGAAACGACACACGCGGAACGCTGTAGGAAGTTGATTTTGGATATGTCTTTTTTGAATAAACTGACAAGCAAAAGTAAAATAATTTCTCCAGAATCTACAAAAGAAATCTATCAAAGATGTTATAATTTTCTCAAGACTTCATGTGAGCTACTTTTAAACCGAATCCCTTCAAATTATGTAACTTTAAAAAACATAAATAATTTTTCCCCTGATGTTTTTTTTTAAAATTCGTATCGTTCTTCTTTTTATGATCTGCCTTTAGAATTAGCAAACCAATCTAAATTGGATGTTCTGGAACAGGGCCGCTGCGTGGGGGTGGCAAAATTGTTCACCGCACAAGGGCGCCTGGGCCAGGGGGCGCCAAAATTTGTAGAACTTATAGTTTTTTAATTTAATGCTACTTAAATAAAAGTTGTTAATTATACACTTGCAATTTTGCATGTTTCACATTTTCTAAGCAATAAAATGAGTACCGAATGGACAAAAAATATCTAGAAATTATTTAGTGTATTCAAATTCCCGAAACGCAGTTTTTTGCTCTCTTCCGACGTAAACTATTCAGTGAGAAGCATTCACATCTTGTTAAGGATGTAATTAATGATTGGGCACATTTAACCCACATTTTGAAAACACATGAAAGCAGTGCATTTCAACTTAAACATAATTCAAAATGCAGTGAATTCAAAATGTATTTGCGTAATTTATGTACCGTTGATGCATTTCAACAAAGATTTTGTGATGCAGAAAAGGTTTACTGGCAATCGGTTATTGTGAACGGCTTATTTATTTAATTCAACATTTATCCCGGCAATGCCTTGCATATAGAAGTCCTTTAAAAGAGTTGTATTATAGTGATAAGGGAAATTTTTTGAAGTTGGTTGAAACCATAGAAAAATATGATCCAATAATCGCTGAATATCTCCATAAAATTCAAACTTCTCAAAAGAGGAGCATTGCTCATTAGTTAGGGGACCAAATTCAGAATGAAATTATAAGCATTATTTCAGAAGGAATTAAAAGCATTTGTTACAAATGATTAAATCGTCAGAATATTACTCACTAATTCTGGATACTACACTTGATGGCAGTCATACCGAACAGTTGACTGCTGTAATTCGATTTATTTATAAGAACGAGGAAACCAATAAAAAGCCCAAATTGAAAGACATTTCTTAGGATTTCAATCTGTCGACGACACTACTGTTTAAATTTATGAAGGGACATTTTAAATAGTTAGGATTAAAATTTTCAGATTATCCAATCTTACGACACTGGTGCTAATATGAGAGGAAAGCACAAAGGATTGCACCAAAAATTATTGAAAATAACTCGAGGACACTCTATATTCCCTGCTCTGCCCATTCTCTAAATTTAGCTGTAAATTATGCAGCTAAAATTTCCTTCAAAACAGTTAATTTCTGTGGAGTAGTGCAGGAGGTTTACAATTACATTTCTTTATCCGTAAAACGTTGGTCTATTTTGCAACAGTATGTTGAAAATCTGACTTTAAAGCCACTCTCCAACACCAGATGGGAAAGTAGAATTCAAGCTTTAAGACCGTTGAAAAACGATTAGGAGGGAATTTTGAGAGCGTTAATAAATATTCAAGAAGATTAAACAAGAGACATGTAATCAAGAATTTAAGCAAAAGATTTGATTCAGAGGGTTTCCTGGTTTAAATTCCTTTGTTCTATTAACATCTGGCACGATATTTTAAATTTAGTAAATGTGGTAAATGAAATAATGCAAAATTTTAAATGTGATTTACAAATCGTGACTGATATTTTACAAAATCTTATATCAGCTAAATAATCGTAGATCAGATGAAGCGTATGAACATGCAATTGCCAATGCAAGTATCGTTGCAGACGATTTGGGGATGGAAACTGATTTTCCCCAAAGTCGAGAAATAGGTTTAAAAAAAAACTATTTCAAGATGAAAAAACCGACGAACCAATCAACAACCTAAGACACAAATTTAAGGTTGAATTTTACAATATAATATTAGACTCTCTTCTATTTCTTCAATTACTGAAAGATACAGTCAATAAAAGAACATTACAATTAATTCAAGGTACCTAATTCACTGTATACCTAATTTTAAAAAATGGAGTGATCATGAAATTTTAAAACATTGTAAAGAATTAGAAGAAAAATTAACGGATACTATAAATATTAATGAAAAGGACATTGATGGATTAAATTTGTTCGAAGAAATCAAATATTTGCGATGTTTTACCAAGGAGGATATGTCACCTATTGACGTTTTAAATTATATTTATGAAAACCATCTTACCGATACATTTCTAAATATTTCAATAGCTTTAAGGATTTCTTTAACCCTGCCAGTTTCGGTGGCCACTGGAGAACAAAGTTTTCAAAACTTAAAATTATAAAAAACTACAGGCTAGGAGAATCAATACTTGAATATATTTTCTAATTTTTATATTTTACTTAAAAAATGTTCTATCATTGTATTGTTTTTAAAATTTGTGAAATAATAAAAAACAATAAAACATGTTTTAATATTATAATTTTAAAGCTTTTCAGTTCGAAAGTCAAATTTTGAATACTATAAAAGAGTATTTCGCATATAATTTGCAGCTCTTTATAAGAGAGCAACAGAACCCTATAAAGGGGCGCCAAATTTCAATTTGAACAAGGGCGCCTAATACCCACGCGGCGGCCCTATTCTGGAACATCAGTGGAGACAAATTTTTAACATACAGTTGAGAATGTTTTTCATTCAGAATCTGAGCTTTTAAATGATGGAACATTAGTTTGGTGTCCGGGTTTTTTATATAAAAGACGCAGATGGAAATCCGTTTTTAAGAGATTTAGCTACATTTGCTTTAAGCCTTACAGACTACTCATAAGTAATGCGGAAAAGGTATTTACGAGAGCGACGTCAACAAAGACAAAACTAAGGAATCGGATGTACCTTGAACTGTTGGATTCAATTTTCAGAATAAAAATGACTTTGAAAGAACGAGGGACTTGCTGCGTTGATTTAATTTCATCGCTCAAATGCTTCAATATAATTCAGAAATTTGTAAAAAAGACAGAGCAGTTCACGATATTGAACAGCAAGAATTTGAATATATTTTAAATAATTAAAAGCATTTTAACGTATTTTTTAAAAGTTTTACAAAATTGCCAAAATTAAATATATATATATATATATATATATATTGAAATGGGATGTCGTACTCTAGGATTCCAATGATTTCGAATATTTGCTTAGTTATAATTGTGTGATTTATTTTATATATATTTAAATATATATATATATATACTAGCTGTTACCCGCCCGCTTCGCTGGGTATTTCATGATGTTTTATAAATTTTTACTGCTTATATATATGTATAAATTATTCCTAGCATTAAGAATTCGATTGAATTGAAAAATATACTTATACCTGTAACTGTCACCTGTTGATAAAAAAAAAAAGGGCAGAACTCATATAATTTGTATTTTCTAAAAATCTCTAAAATTGAAGCATAGAATGATGTTTGCTCTTTCGTAACTCAAAAACCAAGTGGATTCCCGCAAAACCAATTTTCGGTGGATCTCTACTCCGTAAATTGAACATGCAAGCCAAATTTCAAGTCTAAATCTAACAGAAAAAAGCAAAAGTTTTACTATAAATATCCCCGTAATCCCGTTGAGAGCTGTTTTCCAAAATTACTGCTCTTAGCGGATTTCAATTCAACAAAAGAAAAATGCAAACCAAATTTCATTATTATAGTCCTTGTAGCTCGAAAAAAGTAATTTTTTTGTCAATATGTCCCAGTAACCCCCCAGAACTTGATTTGCTTAAAATTTATTCTTAGTGGTTCCCTATTCAACAAAAGAAACATCCTTAACAAATTTTAAGTATATGGGTCTAACAATTAAAAACATGAATTTTTTTCTGTAACTCCTCTTGACCCCTCGCAAACATCTTTGGGGTCAATTTTCATTTTACTCTTTGTTAGAGGAACACTATTTCATGAAAGGAACATGCCTACCAATTTTCAAGCGGAATGATCAAGTAGTTTAAAAATGGAAATATTTATCGATTACGCCTCTTAATCTCCCGAAATTAAAC
>BMAO01007404.1:0-106541 GCA_019973975.1 Trichonephila clavata
AAAAAAAAAGACTAAATGAAAAGCAAGTGCGGCAAACAGTGATTTGTGTGAAAAGCCAAGTGCGGCAAACAGTGATTTGTGTAAGCAGCCAAGTTCGGCAGCCAGTGATGTGAGGTGAGAGCAATGTTCTTTGAATTTTTGAGAGAATTTTAATTATTTAATTATGTCTTTAATTGCTAAGTTGAAGAAAGACGAGTTAAAATTGTCGCGGAGGAATTAAAACTAACTGTGCCAGATAATGCAAAAGTTCTTGATTTGAAAATTTTAATTGAAAGTAGTGAAGTGTATAATGCAGACACAGAATTAGTTAAAACTGTTATTGACTATGCCGTTGAAGAAACGAGAATTAAAAAATCTGCGATTGAAGCAAATTTAGAGTTAGAGAAAATTAAGTTAGCACAGTTAGAGAAGCAATTAGAGCTTGCTAATATTCGGAAAGATTTAACACATGATTCTTCACTTTCAAAAGTGAGCGCCACCGAAACATGTAACAATATTAGTATCGAAACGTTAATAAAAAGTGTAAAAACATTAACTATCTCTGTACCCTCGCGTGTTGAGTCATATAATTTATTTTTTTAGTCATTAGAGAAAGCATTCAAAACGAAAGGGGTTCCGAAGAATGGAAATAGGATATTCTTTTTAATATGTTAGGAGAGAGAGCGAATAACTTAAAGATTTATGTGTCAGAGGAAGAATTGCGCAGTTATGAAAAACTAAAAAATTTAGTTTTGAAAGAATTTCAGCCTACACCGCAAGAATGCTATAAATAATTTTCGTAAAACTCAAAAATTAAATTCAGAGAGTTATGTTCAATTTGCGTCTAGGTTAAGTGCAACATTTGAGTATTACTGTCAGTTACGAAATGTTAATGAATTTAAGTCAGTATGTGAATTAATTGTTGCGGATAAAATGATGAGCACTCTTGACAGAGAATTAGGGACTCATATTAGTGTAAAACAAGGAGAAACATTTTTTAAACCCCACGAGTTAGGGCGAGAATGTGATATTTATTTATCTTTTCTAAAGGTAAATTTAAAAGCGAGTCTAATACATTTTCCAGGTCCTTCACTGGAAATGAAAATAAACGATTTGAGTTCAATAAACATCAGAGATATAACAGCTCGCGAAGTCAGAGAGGAGGTTCGAGCGTATTTTTTTCTGAAATAAAGAATGAAAAATGTGTGTTGTGTAAAAATGAAGCACATGCTTTGCAATTTTGCCCTCAGTTTAAAGGTTTTTCGATAAATGAAAGAGTAGATTTTGTTAAAAACAATAAAATGTGCTTTAAATGTCTATCCCCAGAATGTTGTGTAAAACAGTGTCGCTCTAGAAATTGCATAGTTTGTAAGAAGCCGCATAATAAATTGCTTCATTTTCAAAGAGAAATAAAAAGTATCCCAACTCCCCAAATCGGGCCTCCTTCGGTCCTTGAAGAGAGATCGCAAACGATATCTTTCAATGCTTCTGCCCGTCCGTTCGTTCCTAATTCAAATATAAACAAGCAATAAATCGTGGCGACTACATTTAGTCATAACAAAATTAAAAGATGCTTACTGAGCACAGCTCGCGTATTAATAAAGGATAAATATTCGAATTGCATGAATGTAGGTGTTTGTTAGATGAGGCAGTATGGTTTGTCTTATAACTAAGGAGTGCGCCAATAAATTACAACTGAAAGTGAAAAGATTAATACTTTGATCTCATGTTTTAAATGATGCATCTATGATTGTTAACGGTTGCGTTAAAACGACAATTTCAAATAAAAATAATACATTCGTGAAGATTTAAATATGTTAGTAGTTAAAAAAATCACAGATTTTATTCCAAGTAATACGTTTAATACTAGTGTTAATTTTTCAGATGTAGTGGAGTTAGCTGATGAACGTTTTAATATTCCAGATAAAAATAGACATGTTGTTAGGTGCAGAAATATTTTTTGAACTATTGAGACCGGAAAAATTTAAGATAAAAATTCAGATCTAATTTTACAAAACACGGTTTTTGGTTACGTTGTAAGTGGTAATGTAGATTCATTTAATGAAACTAAGTTCATTGCGGTTTAGTTAAGGACGAGGATTTAAATAAAACGTTGCAAAAATTTTGGGAAGTAGAAAATGTGGAGATAGTGCAAACAAAAAGTAATGAGGCTAGTTTATGTGAGGAACACTTTATGAAAACACATTCTAGAGACGAGGAGGGACGGTACATAGTTAAAATGCCCCTTAAGGGTGATCCAAATTGTTTAGGGAATTCCAGGGGCATTGCTCTCAAACGATTAAATGCATTGTGGCTTAGATTGGAAAGGGATCCACAATATCTAAAATTGTATAGAGAATTCATGCAAGAATATGAACAAATGGGACATATGAAAGAAGTGAAGGTAGAAGAAAATAATTCGAAGATGAACTATTTCTTACCTCATCATGGCGTCTATAGACCCGAAAAAAGTACTACTAAGGTGAGGGTGGTCTACAATGCGTCTAGTCCTACAGATAATGGATTATCACTGAATGATATTCAGTACAATGGAGGAGTCATCCAAGATGACTTATATGCCCAGATGATTAGATTCCGTACTTACAGATATGCACTGACTGCGGACATTAAAAAAATGTATCGAATGATCCTAATTGATTCCGAACAACGCTGTCTGCAACAAATATTGTGGAAGGACAATAAACACGACCGAGTAAAAACATATGAGCTTCAAACAGTCACGTACGGGACGACCAGTGCTCCATTCTTAGCGCAACGAACATTGAAACAATTGTCCTATGATGAAGAAAATAAATTCCCGATAGCAGCACCAGTCCTTCGAAGCAATTTCTACATGGACGATGCGTTATGCGGGGCGGACACCTTAGAAGAGGCTAAGGAGCTACGATATCAGTTAATTGAAGTTTTGAAAAGTGCAGGCATGGAATTGCATAAAATCCGGGGAAATCATCCTGAACTTTCGCAGAGTATAAATGGAATCTACGATTTTTCTAAACCAAATGAGACCAAAACCTTAGGTGTGTCCTGGGACCCAGGAAGAGACACTTTTTCGTTTAAAATTGACGTGATAATTAGTGATTCGTATACCAAGAGAAGCGTTTTGTCAACTATTGCGAGACTGTTTGATCCTTTGGGTCTTGTGGGACCCGTGGTGTCCAACGCCAAGATGTTTATGCAGAGGCTTTGGAGACTTAGTATTGACTGGAAAGATCCACTCCCAAAGAAAGTGTATGATCAATGGCACCAGTTGTTAATTGGGCTAGAGAGCCTAAATAACATAAATATCCAAAGACGTGTAGTAATTGAGAATCCTACATCTATAGAGATTCATGGATTTTCTGATGCGTCAGAGCGCTGCTATGGAGCTGCAGTGTATTGCAAATCAAAAAATAATTCGGGAGTGACTTTAGTGAGATTAATTACTAGCAAATCGAGAGTTTCACCAATTAAGAGTCTAACTATTCCAAGATTGGAACTGTGTGCCGCTGTCCTTTTGTCCAAACTTGTGAAAAGAGTGATTGATACCTTGAAGCTGGAATCAGTTAAAGTTTATCTGTGGACTGATTCAATGATAGTGTTGTCTTGGCTACAAAAAGAACCGATGGACCTTAAAACATTTGTGCAGAATAGAATTGCTAAGCTTCAAGATTTGTTCCCTGTACGGAAATGGAAACAGGTGCCATCCAACCAGAATCCTGCAGATTTGATTTCTCGTGGAGTAGATCCTGACAAACTTCTGAACCAAGAAATGTGGTGGAACGGTCCAGAGTTTCTATCTGGCAGTGATTATCCGAACAAACCTGTGCACATTAGTGAAAACAACGATGCGTACAATTCAGAACTGAAGAACAGTGTCCTTGAAAAACTTGAGAATGAAGTGCCAGTTTTTAACATTTGTGTGAATGACTTTGTGAACAATTTGTGTAACCTTAGTAATAACTATTTAACCATTTTGCGTATCTTAAGTTATATTTTTAGGTTCGTAAACAACCTGAGGAGGAAGGTTAAAGCCAGTGGCCCACTAACAGTAGATGATTTGGAGAAAGCAGAGATCTTCTTAATAAAAAGTGTACAAAGGCAAGAATTTTCAGTAGAAATAAAATGTATAGAAAAACAAAAACCTATCTTGCCAAAAAGTAAGTTGAAAAGTCTCAATCCATTTTTGGATTCAGATGGAGTGCTTAGAGTGGGTGGCCGATTAAGTAATACAAATTTTCCTTTTAATCAAAAACATCAAATTATTTTGCCTAAAATCCATAAACTGTCATGTATGATAATTGAATATTTGCATAACAAATACTTTCATGTTGGTGCTTTTTCACTTTTGAATTATGTTCGCGAAAAATTTTGGCCTCTCAATGGTCGCAATCTTTGTAGAAAAATTGTTCATAAATGTATAATCTGTTTTAAATGTAAACCTGTTATAACATCTCAAATAATGGGCAATCTGCCTAAGGAAAGGGTTACCACTGACTACCCTTTTAACTGCTCGAGTGTCGACTTTTGTGGTCCTTTCTTCATAAAAAACAAAATTCGTGTAGTTAAAGTGAAAACTCAATTTAGGTACTTGTAAAAGAGCCATATCTAAAGTTTGTGTTTTGCCAATGCCAAATGATTATACTTTTGATAAAATTTATTTTTTTGTGTGTGTTTTAATCAATTCAAGTGAATTGTTTTTTTAAAATTTATTTTCAATGATATAGTGCATTTCTTTAAGTGTCTTTTGTGGAATTTAAGTGATGAACAATTTAGATATATTTTGTGTTAATTATTAATACAGTGATTGCATGGTGTAACCAGTGCAATGTGGGGCGGTATGTTAGTTCACGGCATACGAAGCGCTATCTGTGTAATTAAGAGAGTAGAGTGTGTTGTTGTGTCTGTAGTAATGTATGTATAAACTGTGTCTGCGCAATCCCAATTGCGCAGCCTGAACTGCGCATGCCCTGCAACTCCAATGTAAATGTACAGAAGTTATGAGAAATTAATAAACGCAAGTCGACAAGAAAACTGTGTCGTGATTGTGTGTCATGAACAATATGTGTAAGAGACTCTTCAGTCCACTTACGTGTTAGAGCTATCGAATTAAACAGGAGCTAATGCCGAACTTAAGAGATTGTACAATTTAGTGATAAATCCTGATTCTGAATTGGCTGGTTTCTTAGTAGGTGAAAATATAAATTGGAAATTTCTCCCTCCCAGAGCACCAAACTTTGGCGGCTTATGGGAAGCTGGCGTAAAGTCGTTTAAATTCCATTTTAAACGTGAGGCAGCCAATTCTAGATTTACTTATGAGGAGTTTCTAACCATTATGACTCACATTGAGGGAATTTTGAATTCCCGTCCTCTCACACCTTTGTCAACGGATATGGATGATTTGTCGGTTTTGACTCCGGAACACTTTTTGATTGGAAGACCACTTACTTTCATTAGTGAGCCAAATATAATGCATATAGAAACTAATAGATTAAACATATATCAGAGATTAACAACAATTGTGCAGTCTATATGGAAAAGGTGGAGTAATAATTACTTAAGTAATCTCCAACAGAGATCTAAGTGGAAATTTGAAAAAGACAACGCTAGAGTGGGTGATTTAATCCTTATTAAAGAGGATAACTTAGCAGTCAATAAATGGCTAATGGGCAGATTGATCGAGGTATTTCCTGGAAAAGATAACAGAATTAGGGTTGTAACGATCAAGACTCAACATGGTTTAGTCAAAAGACCTATTTCTAAAATTTGTATTTTGCCCATGAGAGAATGAATTTCTTTCACTTGTGTTTCCCTGTTTTACTTATTTTTTAAGTTGTAATTAATTATTTAGTATTGTGTGTATTTTTAGTGAATTATTTTTGATTTATAATTATTATAATAGTGTTCAATTTTTTTAATTATTGTAAAAATCCATGAAACTTATTGAATGTTGTAACATTGCAATGCCGGCCGGAATGTTTGCGCAAGCCCAACTGCGCATGCGCATCTATCGAGATTTGTATGAAGAAGTTATGAGTAATTAATAAACGCTAGTCCACAAGAAAACTGTGTCGTGATTGTGTCATGAACAATATGTGTTAGAGACTCTTGAGTCCACTTAAGTGTTAGAGCTATCGAAGTAAATAAGAACTTTTATACCTTCAAAACTGAAATTCTGAGAAAAATGCATTTAAAATTTGTTAAGGCATATAAAACAGAAACTTACAATGCCCGTAATTTTTTAATATGTTATTTTCCATTGTATGTTCTACATTAAAACACTACTTTAATTTTACATGACTGAAAATAATTTTTTCAATTCGACATAAGATTTTGCAAAATATTGATAGGATTTGTTACCACAAGATTACTCAGCTTAATCATTTAATTATTGGCACAAACATGCAATTAAAATATGATATCCCGTTGATTATATTTGATTTCAATATATTGTAATGTGTGTGTTGAAAAAAATAGCTCAAATGTTGTATTAATATAATATTAATACCATGTACATTATATTATATAGAGAAAGTTTCTCTTAAAAGGTATTTTTAAAAGACTACTTGATAAGTTGAGATGTTACTTAATTCTTTTGAAAAAAGGATAGAATTTAAATCTAGTTGAATTAATTTACATGTTATATAAAATTTAGGTTTTTATCCAAATATTTTATGCTTAAATTTTTTTTACGGAAAGCAAAAGTATAGATATTTTAATGAAATTACAAAATCCAATATATTTGGCTCTTTCAGTCATATTTATTTTTATACAATAAATTATTTTTCATTTTCTAAATTAATTACAGATTAAACTGAGGTTTGGAAGATAATCATGAGATATATTCACAAAAATAAATAATATTTTGGACAACAGATGGCGCTAGCATTGTATTAAAAAATTTCAGGGTGCAAAAGCGCTGTCTCGATCCACTCCTCACCCCGTTGTTATAGTAACGATAGGTTACTAGATTACAAGCTTTATCTTTATGACGTCATCTGAGTTGCAAACAACGCCATCTGTTGGATAAAGCAGATTTGTGACATTTTAACGCATTTTGTTTAAGATAAATGACCGCTTATATATATAAGGAGCTAATTATTAAAAATCTACTCACTATATATCACCAAAAAAATTTTCTTGTCCTATGTGAATAATACTCATCGTTCGTTTCAGTTATTAATAAAATTTAAGTGGTCCAGAGTATTTTATAAATATTTTTTGGTTATTGTCGTGTCCTTTCCGCAGGGAAGGAATGAAAGTTGTCATTGCCTGTGAGATAGGTTGGACTTCTTAAAGATAGATGGCGACACCACCGATCTCCACCTCCACAATTTTAGCATAGAACTGAAGGGGAGGGAAACATTCTCCAGCCCGCTGCACTCGTGGTTTCTGCTGCGATCGCCCACAAGACTTTCGGACCCACTGATTTAACGAGCTCCGTCTATACTCAGTGGTTGGTATTTAGTGGCATCGAGCCCAGGCCTTCGGATCTGGAGTCCGATGCTCTAACCACTAAGCTACCCCCGACCCCTATTTTTTTGGTTAAAATAATATTAAAATCAAAGAATAGCTATTTTCCTCAAAATCGAATATGTTGCACGTTTTGAACACTGTGAATTACCCCGGGTACTTACATAAGAAATTAATTAAACTTACTAAGGAAACGACTGGATTTTAAAAAGGAAAGTATTTTCTGAAATTCTCTACGCATTCTAAGAAATCTACCTTTCTTTTATACAACCCTTCGGGACGTGAAGGGAAACAGCATATATTCGCCGGTATAAAAAGGAGTTTCATATTTTCCCTTTCTACTAAATTTGCAACGCTGACTTTTACGCGGAAAAAAATTAATTTTTAAAATTTTAAAATATGTGCATTTGTGGAGAAAGGCTTCCATGGATTTACTTTTTTGACCGAATCTTGAAATTATTTTTATAATTGTTTAACGTAGAAAATATTGTACACACTCATTCATAAACTATTATTCAGAGTGAGACAGCCACTTTTATGCAATATTTAATGAATTTTTTTCAACAGTTTTTTCTTATTTTGTATTAAAAAAGTCTCTTTTCTAACAATTTTAGCTTTTTCTTTTAATAGTTTACTAAATGAATCTGAGAACCATAAAAAATCTTCATATATCAATTACCAAAAAATATTTTGCACATAGGTAGATTCCTTAAAGTAATTTGTATGAATCTCATTTTTCCAAAGACAAAAAAAAAAAAAAAAAGGACAGAAAGAAAACTTCGCCTTCAAAGAGCGTGTACAAAATTGAAAAATTTCTAAAAGCGAAAAAAAAGAGTTTTTTTTTTTAAAAAAAATATTACAACTCTGTAGTATCGCAAGCTTTCAGTGGAGCAAAACGTCTTTGGCATAGCGCCATCTATTGATGCAAACAAAAACTCTTAACTTGTTTCTGTAAATAATTATTTCAGTAAAGTGTTAAAGTAATTAGTGCTTTAATTGACTTATAGTAATGAGACAATTATAGTATTTTTCATAAATGAATGATGCTTAAATTGGGACTATCTCTTTGTACTTATATTGTATTTGATTCCAGTTTGTATGATTTGTTATAAAATTAAATGCAACACAGAACAGAATATTTTGCATAAATTGTAAAATGGAAAGTTCTACATTGTGTTTTTGTGGGCCTATTTTGATAACATGAACAGAGTTAAATTGTGCCTTGTTTATTTCTATGTTATATATTTTTTCCCTTACAATGATGACAAAATTTTCTCAGTATAATATGTAATTTTAAAATATATTTATTTCATAATTAATTATATCTATTAAAAAGAGGTGAAAGTCTCTTTCAAAATTTTATTCAGTTTAATGAATATTGAATGAAATGAGACAAAATAAGATAAAATTTGTTGTATTTTCATTCAAATTACAAAATATTTTAAAACTATGCATGGAATACTATATTGAAGCTGTATACATGTAAATAAATATTGCAGCTTCTAAAAAAATAACCATTACTTTTAATTCTCACTGAACTTGGATATTACCCCCCCCCTCCCCTCTTTTTTAAATATGTCCACCAGAAACTTTGCAAAATTTGCTTAAAATTATTTTATATGAGGAACAATATTTAGCTTTATTTGACATTAGTTTTTAAGCAATTAGGGCTCTAATTGATTAAAAAATTGGTAAAGAAATTCATCATATTTTTAAAATTAATGTATAGTTAAAGATGATTAAAAATTCCTTATATTTTTAGACTAAATTAAAGAAATGTAAAATGTCAGATGTATATATAAAGATATAAATTCTAAAAACTATTTTTTAAATTGAATAAACCTGATCATTAGGATGGATAGCACATAAGGTGTTTAACAGAATCAGATAATGTATAGAAATATTCTAATTAGGAAAACAGAAATTTATAATATAATACATTGATACGAATTAGTGTATTAACTTTTTTTTATGAATGCATCGAATTGCATAGTTAATGGATATAAATTTCATGTAATTCAAAGTAAGTGAAAATTCAATTTCCATTGAATTCAGGATTTTCTTGGTAGAGAAACTGGGATTTTTAAAATTTTGATTCATTAATTAGTTAGGTTATAAAATATCAATAATCTATTCTACACTGGAAATATTTTAGTTTTGTTCAAAATAAAATCTTATTTTTAATTTGAGCAGATGGATTCCTACTGTATGTGAGGAATTTATTACACTCTTTAAAATGGTTTTTAAAGATATAGGACAACATAGTTTTTTTTTAATTTTGAAAATTTATATTTTATATATATGGAAAAAATAAATGCCAATAAAAAATTCTAAAACTAATACAATAAATGAATTTCACTTAAGTGTGAGAGATTTTGATTATCATAATTTACTTGAATACTGTGCATCAATAATGAATTTATTTATTGAGAAGTTGTGTATTTTTTCAACAATAGATGGCAGCATGGAAGTTGAAATTGAAATACGCGCGATTCAAGCAAGTGGCGTGTAGAATTACGGAGTTTCTACCCCCTAGGGGGTGTACCTCCACATCAGAATTTATAAATTAAGTTACTTAAATTGGATTTACATAAATTAAAAAAGAAAGAAAAGATATTGTTAAAGAGAATAATTAATGGGCAGTGGCATTACGCCTGCTAAAGATGGCGAGGATTCATGTTTTATTAACATCCAATCAGTGGCACACTTTCTGAAAGCATGTTAGTTGACGCCGGTTCCTCTCTCTTCCTAATGAAACTGAAGTGAAGTTAAATTTATATCCAATATGGCTTCTACTAATGGACGTGACGATGTGAACAAAGTAAAGGTATCGTTCAATGTCTTTGTTTTGATATCTTAATTTCTGTATTACTTTCGTTTTGATATTATGTTTATTTTTTATTTTTGAACGCATTCCTTTCTTCGTATTTTCAAAAACAAATATTCAGCTAATTTTCCCTCCCTTAATGCGTCTGTATTATTGTTTATTATATACTCTGAAATTGCTTATAAAATATTAATTTAAACATCACATATTTTGAAAAAGTCATTTGGAATGAAGTACTAGAAATCTTTTTTTAAGTTACGACGCGTTTATTTTAAGTATATCATTTCCATACTGTACATTTTCTTTGATTGCTTAACTATCAGTCTAGGTTTTTGAAGGATGCATCCATTTTGTTTTAAAACTTCTTAGCCACTTTGGCCATTTCTGTATCATAATTATTAATCTTGTTAGTTACCAAAATCCGTATTACTTTGGCTTATTTTTTTAATCAGGGATTTTTTCTTGTTATTTTGTCTTAAAATGAGCTTTATAATTTAGATCAAGAAGGGGTATAACTTAGTCTTCGGTTAACCTAATATTTATACCATACTATTATTTTCTCTTTTAATAATTTTACTGTCCTTAATTTCGATTTCTTATTTATTACTTTTTTGAAAAACTAAAATTCGGTGGTAAATTTTATTTGTTTGTTAAAAATTAATTTCTTTAAGTTTATATAGCAGTAATATAATTACCTTATCGTCCTTAAAAAGTCCTTTTTTTTATATTTAATCTGCATTTTGAAATTCCAGTTGCTGCTGATATTTACAAAAATTTTTTATAAAGCAATGGTCAAACTGATCTATTTATATTGTAATTTCTAACCCTAATTTATTGAAGCTAATTAGGAATTTATTATATGAATTCACACACTTCATGGTAAAAAAATATCAAATATAGAAATATAAAATATATCAAATATAGAATGATAAAAAATATCATTTGTAGGATTTTTCCAGCATACATTCATCTGATGATAATTTTACTAATATCTTAGCTTTATAGGAAGAGTAATTTGCAAAAGAAGACATTTTCATAATTCATATTTTAAAAATTTATTTAAATAGTTGATTTAAACTATTATTGAATCCCCCCCCCTTTTCTTTGTTGTAGTGTAGAAAAGGGCCCCGAAGATGAAGTTGGTAAAAACAGTTGCCAAAGTGTTGATAGATGATTACAAATATCAAATTTAAAACAAAAATCAATGAAAAATTCAGATTTCTACATTTTTAAATGAGGATTATTGAAATTAAGAGGATTATGAAATATTTTATAATCTTATTAAATTAGAGTACCATTCTTAAAGGAACACAGACTTTTTTAAAAATTTGAATTCTAATGCTCTAGAGCAGGGGTGGCCAACCTTTTTGGGAAGCGTGCCACAATCTGATAAAAGAAAGTTAAGCGTGCCACTTCTAACTTTTCCACCAAACTAAAAAATATACAAAAGTGGAAAAATGTTACTCTTGTAGGCTTATTATGGGTTATTTAACCAAAAATATTTTTTTTAAATGCAAGTTCTATGTAGTGAAAATGTAAAAAAAAAAAAGTTATAACAAATAAAACAAAAGTAGAAACATATTTAATTGTTGATAAATTTTTACAGGATCAGTCAGTTAGCTTATGTAGAAAATAAAAATAAGCAACTTGAAATATTTAATTTTAAATGATTACTAAGCAGTCAGTACTTTCTTATAATGTGGCTTTTGAATTTGTAGTTTTTTTACTAAATCATCTATATTTGAATTGGTTCGTGAAGATGCTAAAAAAATTAGGTGTTTAGGTGCATATCAGTTAATTTTGAGCGATATTCTTATTTAATTACATTCATAATAGAAAACATTTCTTCGCAAACATATGTTGATCCAAACCTACAACAATATCAGACCTTTAAATCATGTAAATTTGGAAAATTGCTTGGTGGCACAAATTTAAAAAAATCGAAGTAATTCGGATCATTTGCGATTAAAATAATTTCCTTATATTTGCTTTTCAGATTAATATGGCGCTGTAGGTCAATAATTCAATTTGTAAATGAGGTGGGTAGCAATTAATGTCTTGAAGATAAATCAAAAAAGGATTAGTGAAAAGTCCAGTATTTTTTTATCATCTTTAAAATCCTCAAACCTGGCACTGAAAGAATCCTGCAAAATGAACATTAAATTTTTAAATCCATCATAGTTCGGATCATTACTAACTTTGGCAGATAATTCCTGCATGAATGGGAAATTAGTTAATTTTTTCTCTCCAAAATCCAGACAAAAAAGCAAAAGTTTGTTCACAAAAGAAGATACATGACCAACTAGGGTAGGAAAAATAGAATTTTTTCCCCTGTAATCATAAATTTAAATTGTTTAAATGTTCCATTATATCGGTAAGAAAAGCTAAATCCCACAGCCAATTTTCACTCATGTGGAGCGAGCATTTACTGGGCAGTTCATCGTTTTCACAAAGAGCTTCTTGATGAATAATACAATGATACTTGAAAACTTTTCTTCCCAAATAATTTTCAAGCAATGCAACAAAACCTTTTATTCTGCCAACCATGCAAGGCGCTCCATCTGCGCAAACTGTCTAATTTTGTCCATTCTACTTTGTTAACTTCAATTACATTTTTAAGTTTCTTAAAAATGTAAACCTGTAGTTAAAACTAGTTGGCACAAATCAAGAAGTTCTTCCACAGTATCAAAATTATTGTTCGTGTAACGCACAAAGATGCTTAACTGCGCATTGCCTGTGATATCACAGCTTTCATCCAAAGTTAATGAAAAATATTTGCAATTTTGAAGTCCAAGAGACAATTTGCGTTCCAACATCCTGGCCCATGTCATCTATACGATGCATGACGGTATTTCTAGACAAAGCTATTTTATCAACCACATTTTTGACATTTGGATCACTGACATTTTGGGCGAAAATTAAAAGTCTACATTTTATTATCTTCTCTCCGTCAGAATATGGATATTTCTTGCGGGCTAACAACAAAGAAAGCTCACAAGAAGCCTTCATCGTGGTTTCCATTTTGTCATTTTTCTTCTGGAACAAAGATTCTTGACCAGTTAAAAATTTCTTTTTTTATTGATAAATTCCGTTGTCAAATTTTATCCAACAGGATATTTTCTGTTGAAATCACTATGCAGTTGTTTAAAATGACGGTCCAAGCTAAATTCTTTTGGAACTGCTGTACAAATTCCACATATCAAACAAACAGGCTTGGAAGCATTTTGATGTGTAAACAAGTATTGTTCTTCCAAGACAATTTTAAAATCACGTGCTGCAATATGCTCTTCATAATTTCTTTTCGATGTAGAAGGTTTACTCATAAACATATTGAAAATAAAAATATTTTAAACAACTACGTCAACGCTAAAATCTAAAGACAATTTTAGAAAAGGAAAAAAAGCTTAACGTCTTCCTAAACAGAGTTTAAAATCGACTGAGTCTGGCAGCTAGAAACAATTTGCTGACGTTACGCTACAAATTTTCTAGACTCCGAATCCAGCTTCTTGATTAGTCATGGATGCAAGTTCTAACTCCCTCTTCTTCATAAAGCGGCTACTTTGTTCAGATAGAATTACTTCTACCATGTCAACAACTGCTCTCCTAATATATTGCGGAGTTACTTCTTGACATTACAGAAATCGTAAATAGCCAACACCTTCGGAAAAACCTTTTTATCTGACATCACGCTGGCAGCCAAGGGAACTGCAAGGAAAAGCTGAAATTCGAATGGAAATCCGAGATATTAAAAATTAACCGCCCCAGAGAGACTTTTGGAGTAGATTCAGCCCTCCGAGAGTATTTATTTGTTTTTCGTCTCGCGTTACTCAACTCTTTTCTCGGAACTTAAAAATGCTGTGGAATTGTAAGTAAATAAGCATGATCTCCTTTTTGGCGCTATACTGAAGAAAAGAAAAAATCTTGCACGCACCTTTAAAATCTCACGCTGAAAACTTCTGTTTTTTACATATTATCTTTATGATAATTTTCTATTGTAATTCAATTAATTCAGTAATATTTTCATAAAATTTTTGTAATTTTTCAATAAGCCTTCGCGTGCCACAGTTACAACTCCCGCGTGCCATGGTTTGGCTACCCCTGCTCTAGAGGAATAATTACTGTGATCTCCGACAGCTCGTTCATGTTGCTGGTTTTATGCATCTTTTGCCATATTAAATCTGCAGTATTTGTTATATGGCAAATTATATGCACTTATAATAGAGTTTCACATGAAGGGATTTATTTCTAAACAAGAAGCTTGTCCTTTGAGACAAACTCAAGAGAAGTGAAACCATTTTACTTATTGAACCGATATATATTAGTTATTAAAATCTTGATCATATTTGATTTACTCTTCAAACTAGATTCAATTCTTCCTTGTGCAGAACTTATATTTCAATGTTTATTTACACCTCTTACATTTTACCAGTCAAATCCTTCTCAATGAAATGCATATTCAATACGAAATCAAATCTTGTGTAATGCATCATTCTGTACCTTTGGGATGGATCCTAGCTGGGCACACTTCTTGCCGACAAAATTTTTGACTCCAAAAAAGAAATTATGTAAATTTGCAATAAATAATCAAAGCCAAAACCTTAATGAAGTTTTTCAACAACAGTAGTGAAATCTTTATTTTTTAAAAAAAATGCTTCTGGCTTAAATTTGTCTTTAAAAACATCTAGTGATCAGGAGCACAAATCTTGCAATCTTTAATGAATAATTCTGCATTTCATTGTATCAAGGTAACTAAAATAAAAAATTTGTCTGAATGAAATCATTATTGCACTATGAATTTAAAAAAAGTCAAATCTGACATGCACCTGATTCTAGTCTAATTTTTTTAAAATAGCGAATATATATCTTTATATATATAAATCTCGCGTCACAATGTTTGTCCTCAATGGACTCCTGAACCACTTAACCGATTATAATAAAATTTGCACACCATGTGCAGTTCGATCCAACTTGAGAGATAGGATGGTTTTCATTTCAATTTATCACACCATAATTTTTTTATAGCCGGAAATGTGAAGAATCCTGAAAAAACATTGCCAGATTCCCGTAAGGGATGCTCATTCGGTTCTCTCGACGTTATTTCTGAATTTCGTCAAGGTCATTCACGTTGCGTTAGCTTTGTGTTTGGAAGATGGGAAAAGTTGAGGTAGTTTTGAGTCTCGCTGCGTAGAAAAAGGGGAATTCCCTCATATAACCCATCACAACCGATGGTTTTTTTTTATTCTTAAAGATTGATTTATTGAAGAAGAGTAGAATATAAGAAAAAAAATATCATAAAAATTATAAGGAAATATTTTTAAATATATTTTTATCACATAGTATTATTTTCTTTTTGAATTTCATACTGTGAAATGAATCAATATCGTTGCGTTTAAATAAAAATTATTTTTAAAACTTTTAATATCAGTGATTTAAAAAATAAAAAGCCAAAAACTTTAATAAAACACTCAAAATACTTAATAATTAATAATTTTTCCCGTGTGTCGAACATTTCAAAAAATCCTCACAAGATCCCCAAGGGGTGTTGCGGGGGCGGGGGGTTTAAGGGGCGTTATAAATTTTTATTTTTAAGTTATTAGACGTACAGTCTTGAAACTTAGTAAGCAGATTCTTCTCATGGGGTAGATATACGCTAAAAATGGGTTTCGTGAAAATTGCCCCCAAGTGGCGTTGAGGGGACTTAAGGGGCGTTATAGATAATTATTTCCATTTTTAAACTATTAGACGCACAGTCTTTATAGAGTAGAGATCAGCTATAAGAAGGTTTTGTGAAAACAGATCTCTAAGTGGCGTTGCAGGGGAATAAATGGCGTAAGAGATAAATATTTTCGTTTTTAAACTATTTGACCTACCTGCTTGAAAATTGGTAGGAATGTTTCTTTCATGGAGTAAATATCCGCTACAATACGGGTTTGGAGAAAATTGACCCCCAAGGGGTGTTGCGGGGGGTTAAGGGCAGATATAAATAATTATTTCTTCTTTTAAACTATTAGACTCATAGTCTTGAAATTTGGTTAGCAGATTCCTCTCATAGGATAGAAATACACTGCAAAATTTGTTTTGTGAAAATCGACCCCTAGGTGGTGTTGCGAGGGTTCAAGGGGCGTTATTGATAATTTTTTTGCATTTTTTAATAATTGGACGCACAGTCTTCAAATTTTGCTAAGCAGATTCCTTTCATAGAGTGCAATTCCCCTACAAAATAGGTTTTGTGAAAACAGACCCAGAAGTGGCGTTGCGGGGGCTCAAGTGGCGTTATAGACAATTGTCCCCATTTTTAAACTGTTCGACGTACAGTCTTGAAATTTGATAAGCATATTCCTTTCGTAAAGTAGAGAACCGCTACAAAATGGGTTTTGCGAATATCAACTACTAAGTTTAATTTCGGGAGATTAAGAGGCGTAATCGATAAATATTTCCATTTTTAAACTACTTGATCATCCTGCTTGAAAATTGGTAGGTATGTTCCTTTCATGAAATGGAGTTCCTCTAACAAAGAGTAAAATGAAAATTGACCCCTAAAGATGTTTGCGCGGGGTCAAGAGGAGTTACAGAAAAAAATTCCTGTTTTTAATTGTTAGACCCATATACTTGAAATTTGTTAAGCATGTTTCTTTTGTTGAATAGGGATCCACTAAGAATAAATTTTAAGCAAATCAAGTTCTGGGGGTTACTGGGACGTATTGACAAAAAAATTACTTTTTTCGAGCTACAAGGACTATAATAATGAAATTTGGTTTGCGTTTTTCTTTTGTTGAATTGAAATCCGCTAAGAGCGGTAATTTTGGAAAACGGCTCTCAACGGGATTACGGGGATATTGATAGTAAAACTTTTGCTTTTTTCTGTTAGATTTAGACTTGAAATTTGGCTTGCATGTTCAATTTACGGAGTAGAGATCCACCGAAAATTGGTTTTGTGGGAATCCATTTGGTTTTTGAGTTACGATAGAGCAAACATCATTCTATGCTTCAATTTGAGAGATTTTTAGAAAATACAAATTAGATGAGTTCTGCCCTTTTTTTTTTATCAACAGGTGACAGTTACAGGTATAAGTATATTTTTCAATTCAATCAAATTCTTAATGCTAGGACTTAGATATCAATAATTTATACATATATATAAGCAGTAAAAATATATAAAACATCATGAAATACCCAGCGAAGCGGGCGGGTAACAGCTAGTAGTATATATAATTTCCTTTATTTTTTCATAGGGCTTATAAAATAAATGTAGATATATTTATTTTATACAGTACACAGACAGTTATTGATGTCTGGAAATAAGTGCTTTATAATTGTATTTATGTTCTTGTATTAGTATGCAACAAGTTTTTAAATTACTTTTGTTTTCTTAGTTGAATTTGAATCCTAAGAGGTTCCATAACACTATCTGTGCTGATTTCTCTGATTTTAAGCTCTGTGTATTTAAAGGATCCATTTTAATGAACTGTACAATATGTTTGTGTGAAGTTAAGATATCTGTAAATTATAAGTAATTTGAAGTAAATGTCTGGAGTTTTAAAAATATGAGCAGCTTTTGTTTTACGAGATGAATAGTTGCTTAAAAGCTAGTCAAATATCAGATATTTTTTAAAAGAAATCTTAATGATAAGTATCACTGGTAATTCATCCTTTAAAAAAAATTTATCATCATTGTCTCAAGTTTTCAGAATTCTATAAATGATTGGTCATATTTTAAAGTGAAGGCATACATGTTAAAAATTATTTCAAAATTTGAGATTTTTGAGAGGTTAAATTTTTAAATGAAAAAGGAAATTAAAAATTTGTTGTAAATCTAAGTAATTTTTTAAAGCTTTTAAATAACTTGATGTTTCTTCATTTCAGAAACATGACTTAGTTTTATTTATTCAAATAATTTTTGTTTCTAGTTTCTTAAAAAAAATTAATGCATGCCAAAATTGTGCTGTCTTTTTCTTCATATTATTATTAACTTCCACTTACTAAAAATATGCAAAATATAAAGTTGAATTCTCAAAATAATTTCAAAGTTCTGATTTTTAGTAGGTGACAAATGAGAAGTATGGATTTTATATAAATATCGAAATTATTTTAAGTATGTTCCCATTTTATTTTGAATAAGGATCACAAATCTCACAAAAATTCTTTTGCATTTTCGTTTCATAAAGTATAACATTAAAATTGATAAGTATCGTTATCTAAACTTCAAGTGTAATTGATTATAATTACACTCATATCAAGTTTAAAGTGTTAAATTGAAGAAATTTTGAAATTTAGCTTTTATTTGTCAAGAATTTGTGATGAATTTATTTTGTAACTTTAAAGTATAATTTTGTTTATTTGAAGAGGATTGCTTTTTTTTTCAGCTTAGAGAAGAAAAAATTTTCTTTTTTTTAATATATAAAGGAATTTATTTTTATTCTTACCAAATAATTTAATAGTGAAACTACATTGCTTTGCATAGATGTTTTTATGTTAAAATATTATTAAAAATAATTAAAATATTTTGGTACTTGTGCATTATTGCAACCTATTGGCGACATTATATGAAATAGAGCACATATACAATTCAGCATGTACGACACATTGGAATTGGCGGTTGCCAACTTGGCCAGTAATAAAATGAGTTGGCGATTGTTGCGATAATATGCAAGTACCAATATTTTTTCAATTAATGTTTTGTAAAACATAACTTGTATTATAAATAATTCTCAAAGAAGCTTTACATTTAATTTTTCAGGCACCAAATTACACACTGAAGTTTACTTTAGCTGGACATTCAAAAGCAATATCCTCGGTTAAGTTCAGTCCAAGTGGTGAATGGTTAGCTAGTTCTTGTAAGTAATGACATATGTTTTATAAAATACTAA
Source organism: Trichonephila clavata (assembly GCA_019973975.1). Taxonomy (NCBI): domain Eukaryota; kingdom Metazoa; phylum Arthropoda; class Arachnida; order Araneae; family Nephilidae; genus Trichonephila; species Trichonephila clavata. The sequence continues at coordinate 19,144 of BMAO01007404.1, forward strand.
CTGGTACTATCGTTCTTTGCACGGGTGAACTGAAAAATTAAACAATACAGTTTGAAGGATAAAGAAGTTTTTAATGAGTTAGTTTTACCTGAATTGCAAATTAAACAGCAAAAAAAAAAAAAAAAAAAAACTTTTTGCATATCTCAGCTGAACAAAAAAAAAAAAAAACACATTTGTTAAATTTTAAGTCTGTAGATCTAATAGCTGATATAAAGGATTTTTATTTCCATTTATAACACCTCGTAACTCTTATGGGTCGATTTTCGAAAAAACCTTTCTCAGCTGATCTCTGCTCAGCAAAAGTAGCACATTGTTACAAATTTTGTGTAATGAACACTTAAAGTAGTGTAAATTTATATCTAGATATGTAATGCTTTAATATTACTTTCTGTTGTATTTATTTTATGTTAAAATTGTAATATATCATTTTCACAGATTTGATGACTAATTCTAGATTTAGTGACTAGAAGATTAAGGTGTAACCTTAAAAGCGAATACACTTGAGGTTAATACAAATAAAACAAACAAAAAAAGAAATGTTCTTTATGTGAGAAAGGGGAGGGTGAATGCATCAGCAAATTCTTACCATTATATAAACAATTGTCTAGTTTTTCTAAAAATGGAAATAAAAAAGACTTGTGCATGTGAAAAAAAAGTTTATGTTCTAACTGCTAAATATTTTTTAATTTTTATAAAGCAATACGTTTAGAAGTGATGATACAAATTAAAATTATAGTAATGCATTTAAAAGGTGATAATACAATTGACACTTAATATTACCATTTTTTTATAAACTCGCTTTCTTGTATATATTGGCCAGGAGGAATTTTGTAATTGATTTTAAACTGACTTCCCGATGAGCTAGAGACTTGAAATTTTGACCATAGCTCAGAATGATGTAGCGTGAAAGACAAAGTTTATTTACTTTAAATACCAGAAGCGATAAAAGTATTTATTTTGATATAAGGATCAATTTGTCACTACCAAATGTGCATAAAAATTATCAATTTTTATTGTATTTATGGTTCATTATTTTGGCGATAATGGCTTACACTTAAAAGATAGATATATGTTATGGGCTTTTTTGTATACCTGATTAAAAACATATAACTCTAACAGTTTTTGCAGCACACGCCAGAATAGCTTACAGATGGCAGAATTTTTTCCTACTTACTTGACATTTATCGTTATATTTTGGACACTTCATGCAATAATATCTTTATAAATTATAGCCTATGTGTTATTCTGATGTATAAGTTATATTATTGAAAAGTTTCATTAAAATCCATTCAGTTGTTTTTGCGTGAAAGAGTAACAAACATCCATGCATACAAACTTTTGTGTTTATAATAATAGTAAGGATTAATTAAAATAATAGTAAAACCAGCAATTTCAAAAATCATACAACTTGAAAAAATTTCAACAGCTTTTCCTCAATAGTTCTGAAGCACACAGATAGAAAAGACAAAATTTCAAAAACACAGGAAATAAAATGTAAAGTTTTGCCACAGCTCCAACTGAATATTTAACCAAGTAATTAATTACTTATCAGCCAGACATTAAAAATAATTGCATAATGAATGTGATTAAATAAAAAATGAAATCAAAGAATGTAATTACGATGAATAAATTATTACTGACATTTTTGGCAATTTTTTTTGTTGAATTTTTTCAGCCCCCAGAAACGAAAATGTACATTTTTTAAAAAAAGAATAGTTTTATGAATAAAATTTTTAAAAAAAGAGCAAAATTTCATAATTTTTTCAAAGGAATCCGCTTCAGCTCATAGCAAATAACAAGCAATGAGAGAGCATAAAACAGGGAAATTCCTGTAATCTTTCATCACTGAAGCCTGTAAATTTCCCCTCCCATTTCTAAACAGAACCATGAACAGAATGATCTTCGCAGATTCTCTCGCGCATGAGCAAAGCACTCAAAATCTTGAGAATGTTTTTTTGAAGTTTTCATTACTTTTGAGGGCTTAATTTTTAAGTTTTGAAATTTCACACATTGATTGCCAACAACGGTAATTTGTGAACAAAAAAATTCATAAAAAGTCTGTTTAATTTAAGTCTGTGGATTTTAATGATGCAGAAAATCGACCTCGGCCATGTTATATCATTATGCAGCATGTAAAAGATCCCTAGAGTTTCTGTTTGGTTTGGATACTCTCAGCAAAATTAAATCCTAGTTCAGGTTCGCATCGTCAAGAGCTCAGGTGCCTCCTTCTGTGGAGAAAACTGGGCATCAAAATTGCTTGCTGTAATTGGTATTGCCTGTATGGTGCAGCACTAAAAAGTGATACCAGCTCCTGGGGAATGTACTAGGTCTGCAAAGGTTTAAAATACCAATGTGCAGCCCCATTAGAAAAGAAATAAATAAAATACTACATAGATGAATTCTCGCAAAAACGGTATTAGATGAAAAACACAATTTTTCTTTAAAATCCATAATTTTTAAGCAATTTTTTTTCAATCTTCGTTTAAATTACAGATAATATTTATCTACACATGGAAAAAAAAAAGTTTTGCTCGATTATCTTAATAAATGACAAAGTTATGAAATGTTTAATTAAAATTTTATGTATTTTTTGAAAAATCATCTTCGTTTATTTATTTTATGACTGATTCTAATTGAGAAAAGTATGAACTTTTTTAGTGTAGTATATCAATTCATAAACGTGAAAAGAAATTCATATGGAACAGTTTAGAAATCAGTATCATAAAAACGCATTAATTTGGAATCATTTTTTTAAAAAATCGTAAAAAATACAAATATTATTATTTTGTAAAAAAAAATTATACTGTATAGTTGCAAAATAAGTGATCTTTCCGATTCTGTAATTATTTTTTGTTTGAGTTTGATAGCAAGAATTGGGTTGTTATTTTAAAAACGTGGGAAAAGTCGGAACTTCTACTCCGTCGAAATGGAAATGACACTCGGCGGAATAAACGACTCATGGGTAAAACAATTATGTGTTTTAAGGTTTTTAATTAATATCTTTTTAACTAATTGCAATATTGGAATAAATTATAGCCTATGTGTTATTCTGATGTATAAGCTATATCATTGCAAAGTTTCATTAAAATCCATTCAGTTTTTGCGTGAAAAAGTAACAAACACCCATACAAACTTTCACGTTAATTATATTAGTAAGGATATAACTTTATTACTTTAAAAATCCTATTAAATTATATTTTCAAAAATTCATATACTTGTTGAATTTTTATGGTACTTTTCCATTTCACCGGCACTAATCTGGCTTTATTGGCGACAACACACAATGTACACATAAAAAATATGCTAATAAATGTTAGATCTAAGAACTTATATATTCTTCAAAAGCATAAACATTTTAAAATTTTTTGAAATGGTTATCAGTGAGAATATTTCATTTGGTGTTGGTTGTATCATTTTTTTTGCGACTTTATCACCGTCACCAGTGAAATGGAAAAGTACCATTTTTATATTGTGTACTTTTTAAAAAAATATTTTTTGTGTTAGTAAGATTTAAGACAGTTCAAAAATGGAATAAAATATTTATACAATGGATTAAAAGTTTTTATACAATTTTGAAATCCATGGAATGTCTAGGTGGATCATTTGTAAAATGACTATAATACATATATAAATCAATCATAATCCTTTTACTTTTTTTATATATACAGTAGAATGTCATTTATCTGAATGTTTATTATTCAGAGCGTCAAATATCCAAACCAAAGTTCGGATACGTTTCTCCCCTCAGGGGGCTCACCTTCTTTAGGTGAGTACGGGTGTCACAATCCCAAGGTGCCCTAGTGATCTTTTCCTTTTCCCACGGGGTTTACTGTCTTTGGTAAACACAGGCTTCACGAACCCGGGGTACCCTAGTGATCCTTCTCTATTTTCGACCCTCTTTCTTGTCATTCAATTCATTCTTTCTTTCTCCTCCCGTCTAGACCACAGATATTAAAACAAATGTTTGGCGCAGTATAGCCGAAATCGGCTCTTGCATCAATAAACCCCAAAATCACTCACTCCGGATACGTTTCCGAACAGTGCAATGCTCAACAGTTGTGTCGCATGAGGCCAAAAGTGACGGAAAAACCCAAGGTGAGGGATGTTTGGGGAATTTTGGTTGTATGATTTGGTAAATATTAGGTCAGTTTTTTTTCCAAGTGAGGGGGTGTACACATGCTCTTTTGATGAGTTATGTAGATGTAGAAACCTGAATGGGCATGAGATGCAGAAGACTGTGGCTTTCAAATGCTAAATGATGATGAGATTGTGACTTCCATGTAAGAAGAATCCGACCCTGTCGACGATGAAATGGATGAAGACGAGGACAACAACAATGAAAGTAGCAAAGGTCCATCAAATGCTGGCGCGTTTTCTGCGTTAGAGACAGCTATGAAGTGGTACGAACAACAATCAGAGTGCTGTCCTATACAACTATTGCTGTTCAAGAGAATCAAAGACCTTGCAGCGAAAAAACGAAAGTGTACAATGATATAGTGAAAAATAAGTGATTATTTTCCACAATAAAGGTAAAATTGTAACATATTTTGCTTTTTCTTCAAACACATTTCCTGCATGTGATGATTTTCAATATTTGTATAGTGTCCTGTTTCATAAACTGCATTAATCGCATTCGGTGTTTGGTTATCCAAATGGGGGGGGGGGGTATCCGGTCTGAATTGATTCGGATAAACGACGTTCTACTTTACATAAATCTTGTCATTTATTTTTCTAAACAGAGTTGTACTCTCCCAGTGATTTAATTTGTTTGTTAAAAAAATTAAGTGATAAATTTTGTTAAAAGTTTGGCTGATTTTTTTATACATTCATAGTGATCAAGACTTTACGCAACTGTTTTTTTTTATGGTGATTCATTATTTATTCTAATATAATTGAAAGAATATTTGACATTTATTGAGTTTTATATTCACACAAAGTGTGATTGCAGAGATTATTTTCATTGTGTGTTTAGTGCATTTTCTCTCTTTTCATCTGTTGAAAAGATTCCATTATATTTTCTTTCCAAATATCATATATTCATTCAAATGTATTAGCCTTTTCTTTTATTATTAGTACTTTGCATTTTATCTAATTATAAAAAATATATATGTATTAGTAATTTTCCTTTCGTTTGTAGACTTTTTTTTAAATATAATTTCTTATGTTCTGTAGCACTTCATAAATCCATTTGAAGTTGGGGTAATCAATAACTTTGCCCATAGAAAGAAAACAGTTTAAAATGGTTGCTTTCCTTCTATACAATTTCCTAGCTGAAGAACCTATCTATGGATTGTACATTTTTTTAGGTGTAAGATTTTAAATAGTGAAAGTTACTGCAATAATTAATATCACTTTTAATTAAATAAAATTTCATAGTATTGAGTAGTGGCAGTAAATTATTGATTTTTTATTTTTTAACTTAACAAAATAAAACTAATGAAATATTTTGAGTAAAGTTGCCTGAATATTTAAATAAAAGCTTAATATTACTTGGTAAACATTCCTTATTAAACAAAAATAGAAGAAAGTGGAGAAAACTACTTCAAACATAAAAATATAGAATTAACTATTTAAAATATAAATAGAAATATCTATTCTTCTATAGTAGCTTAGCTCATCAATTTCTCATTGAAAATAAATTATAAAATCTAAATTGAGGAGCATGTATGTGGAAAATTATAAACTAGTCGGACCACACTAGCTAACCTGAAATATAGTAAATTTATTCAGTGTAATGAAATATTTTTTCATGGTCATAACAACTGAATACCTATTTAACTAATATTATGTTAAATGACTATTGGGAATTCAAGAGAAAATTAAAATCCAAGTACTTGCATATTATACTGTCGACTAATTTTGCTAAACCTAAAGACATTGCCAAATGCTGTCATTGTTTCCTCACATGCATAAAAAATTATTGTGCATGCTTTGTCTATATCAGTTCATTGACTAATAAATTGGTGAAAGTTTGTATAATTACAAAAAACCTACACCTATAATAAATTAAAGTTCAAAAACTACAATATTTAGGTGGCCAAATCTTCATAATTGCATTCAAAATTGTGACAAATGAATCTTATTTATGTAGATGGCACTACATAAATTCAAATAATTACAAATCTAAAAGTAATGCAGTTCTGTGATGTTTTTGCTTTGTCATTTTGCTGAACCTCATAGTCTCTAAGTCACTTATGTATTATATCAGAATCATGTAATTTTAGAAATACCCTACTGTATTTTCTTTCATAAAAAAAAAATTGGTCCCAAATTTTAATTATTTTTCACAAAATAAGAGAATAATACAGACAAATGTATAAATTTTAAACTAAGTTATTTTTGAGCATGCAGGATCAAGGTTGTTGTGTTAAGCATGCATAAAGAGAGTAAAACGTATAAAAAAAGTTATTTTCCAGCATGCACTACCAAAATTATTGTATTTTAACATGCTTGGGTACAATTTTTCACTATTGACTGCGTATCGCACATTGGAGAAGTTTTTTTTTTATTTGATGAAATTGGTTGAAGGTATGATACATAAGCATCAAAATCCCTTCAGTTTAATTTTAAAGAATTGAAATTTCTCTTCCACAGGTTTTTTCCCCCTAGTTTTTTAAAAATAATTTTGCACCTTTGGCTTAAAATTTCAAAAGACAGCATTCCTAGACTTCCTTCTCAAATTCTTTTTTTTTTTCACTCTTCCTTGTAGTTTCTAGAAATCCATAAGTCACACTACGTAGATCCCATTCTTCAAAACAAAAATGAAAAATAATTATAGTAAAGGTCAAAGGGGCAGTCTGGTAGGCTCCTTGTTTCAAACAACTGTTTTCATATCCATATTAATACTTTGGATATTCAACATACATTTTGTTATCTTTATATCTTGAGGGAAAATAAATGGTAAAAATTATAAATTCTTAAAACAAGAAAGCGTTTTCACTTGAGAAGTAGCGAAATATTCAAATTTATTGAAGATGGAGCCGATAAGTCAGCAATATACAATGATTGTTCTTTATTAAAATCAACAATTTCTAACATTTGGGAAAAATAGCGACATCATTGGTGCTCATGAGAAAAATCTGGGTGGAAACAAAGAATATAAAAGCTCTTTTAAAATTCATCACATTGAGTAGAATGGATATCATGTGGCAATCATGCAGCAGGCGAAAAAAAATTTGCTGAAGAAAAGAACAAGCAAGATTACATCTGCTGCAATTGTTGGTAAAGCAGTTAGCTCTTCTGGAAGACTCGTAAATATGGCCCAATACAATTTCTCAAATGCCTAGATGTTTTTAAAATGTTTAAAAAAATGATGTGTAAATTACAAACTTGGTAAAAATGTGCTTTTGCATGGAGTGTTAAATTGTTTGAAAAAGCTTTGTTAACTAAGCTGTGAGTTGGTAGAAACAAAGCACAAAATGGTTCTTAGGTAATTGCACTATCTATTCCCCCTTAGAAATTAAGTGCATCAAGCTTGTTTTTTGCCTCACTATACAACTTTTGTGCTGTAACCTCTAGATAGATCTGGGTATTTTTGCAGTTTCAAATCTTGCTTCAGAATTCACAGAAAATAGTTCTGTGTATTTTAGGAAGTTATGAACTTCTATAACATATCTTTCAATTGCAACTATTTTACTGTATAAGTCTTGGAGATATGCAGCAATTTACGACTGCTTTCAATATTTGGCTGAGTGAGGTGAAAATGTACTAACCATTTTGTGACTGGATATTTTATATGGATATGAACTAATATTTTAAGTATATTTTTACTAAAAGATTTGTAGCACAAAAGTATAAGCTTTTTGTCTATCACATTTTATTTATTTCAATTACTTTACATATAACATCCATTTTTCAGCTGCTGATAAACTTATAAAGTTATGGTGTACTGCTGATGGCAAGTTTGAAAAATCTATTCCTGGGCATAAATTGGTGAGTTCAGCTATTTGTGTTTTTTTAAAAATTAACATTAATAGTTTGTTTTTTGTCTTTTAACTCGATACTTTTTATGCATCTTATGTTAAGTCTTGCTTGAAAAATGGTTTTAAGGCAGAATTAAATTATCTGTGCTTTAAAATAGTAAGATGTTAGTATTCATAAACTCTATTTTTTCAGTTTCAAAAATATTTTTTTATGTTTGTAATTTTTGAAAGTCATGTGATAAAAAAAAATCACTTCATTTTATTGTAGGGCATATCTGATGTTGCCTGGTCTACTGATAGTCGATTGTTGGTCAGTGCATCGGATGATAAAACTTTAAAAATCTGGGAAGTATCATCAGTAAGTATAATTTTTTAAAATTTAATAAATCTTCAAAAAATTAAAGACATAGTTGGATTTCTATTAAACTCATAATACTAGAAACTCCTTGTAAAATTTAATTTTTCTGTTTGATATCTATATAATGGAATACTTAGGAGTATAAGTCTGCTTCATGAGAAAGTTACATAAAAACTAAAGTTTTACTGATTTGTTACCACAAATAATAAAAGAATAAAAATTATCTCTTTAGAATTTTCTGTAGAGAAAATTCTTAGAATATAATGTTCTTAATTCTAGGTATGTTATAAAAATATATATATATAAAGAGAATTCTTGAATAGCATGCAACTATTGGCTTTAAGTCTTAAAAATTTTATTAATCAATTAAATTTTATTTAAGATAATTTTTAGTTGAGAAAGTTGCTATAATTAGAAAGCCAAGCTTACATCCACACATCAAGAACGAGCGATGACTTTTTGCCATAAAATTAAACCATCTTTTTATTTTTAACACTAAAAAAAACTATAGTCAATAAATTCGTGGCAGATCGGAAAACTGATTTTTTAATTTACACAGCTCGCGCGCTTGATGAAAGCAGGATCGCCACAGTACTAAATCTTTTTCAAAGCAGTTAGAATGGTTTGTGTGTTGTTTGGTAGTCTTTCGAGCCAAAGAGATTTTAAGAGTGGCTCGCCAACAGTATCGCCAGCCAATGCTTTCATACGTGCTAATAACTGAGATGCTCGTTGGTCACCAAGTTCAAGACCTTGTAGCAGTGTATGTATTTTTGAAGCTTCACTTTCAGAATGTAACTCAATTAAACGGTTTTTTAATGTTGAATATTTATCAGCATCAGGAGGTTTTAACATTATATTGCATACACAATTCAAAATATCAGAATCAATTGCAGAAATAACATGATTAAATTTTGTATCATCAGCTGTAATTCCAGCCAAGGCAAATTGCACCTCAAGTTGAACAAACCATAATGCAGGATTAGCTTTCCAAAAAGGCGGTAGTTTGACGCCAACACGGAAAACTGTTGTGTCATTGATGGCGGAATTCAGATTCTCTCCTTGCATGTTTTAGCCAAGCAATTAATATCATGGTTAATAATCTTACAAATTACTTTGAAGTAGGAAAATGCAAATAAAATACTGATACTCAAAGTAAAGAATATAAAAATACAATTCCAAGTTAAATAACATAAGTTCCGGTGGAAATTATCTAGGCTGTTAACTTCTTACTTCAAAACTATTAATTGAGCTTCAAAATATTAAATAATACTGCAGATAAAAATAAATTCACTGATGAATGAAATGAACTGTTATTCTTATTCAAAAGTCAATCTTGTTTAAGAAAACTTGGAAATGGAATCAATATTCAACAATATGCTTACCACCATTTTTGGCGAAATGTCAGATGACTCCATTTAATGATTTTTCAAAACTGAAAATGTTATCCGTTCACTTTGAGGGTCACCAATTGTGGGGATGTTTTAGTTGAGAAAGGTTGCTATATTAAGAAAGCCAAGCTTACACCCACTCATTACGAACGAGCAACGACTTTTTGCTATAAAGTTAAACCATCTTTTTATTTTCAACACTCAAAAAAAAAAAAAAAATAGACAATAAATTTGTGGAACATTAGAAAACTGATTTTTTAATTTACACAGCTCGCACGCTTGATGAAAGCAGGATTGCCACAACATGTTTGTTTGATAATAAAAAAAAAAACTTGTACAATATATTTAGAAATTTTCTGGTACCTTGATTTTCATTATTTGTAAATCAAGTAAACTTATATTTATTTCTTCTGTTCAATATGTTTTTACCTAGTCTTTCCTACAAATTTTTTCCCTGTATATTTTTAAAATTGTCAAAGCACTTTGTATATATTTGCTTCTTCTGTTATATTTTTACTTTTATTTTAATTAATTTAAAATTTTGTATTATTTGAAAAAACTGAATTTACTGGAAGCATAATTGTATCTATTTTAATCTTTGTTATTTAATAATATTTAATCTTTCTTTTTGCAGGGAAAATGTGTCAAAACTTTAAAGGGGCATACTAATTACGTGTTTTGCACAAATTTTAATCCTCAGTCAAATTTAGTGGTTTCTGGATCAGTAAGTAAATATTGATATATCTATGTGCAATATGTTAAATGTTTTCAATATAGATATTTTTGCATCATCTAATTGAATAATTATAATATAGTTGGCAATTAAGTTGTTTCGAAATAAATATAAGTAATTTTTATTAAGCATTAAAAAAAAAAACAAGCATTGCTCACATTGTATCATGGTTGTCCTGGAACAAATTTTAAACAATTTTATGAATTTAAGGCATCAAATGAAATCATTTTCAAAATTTGTCTTTATTAATACTGAATTAAATAATCCCAAAAAAGTATCATATAAAACGTTTTATTTTGGAACATAGACATATTTGCTCATTGTATGAGCATTAATCAATTGATTAATTTTGATCGGACATTAAAAACAGATAGGGTTTTCAAAAGCTCAGTCCTATTAATACTATCATATGCTGCGTTTAAATCTACAAATAAATGATAGGTCTCTTTACCAAATTCCCTGCATTTCTCCAGAGTCTCTTAAGATGAAGATTTAGTCAACTGTGGACCTTCCTTTGCGAAAGCCACACTGATAATCCCCAATGATGCTGTCTATAATTGGAGACAGGCGATTAAATAGGATATTTAAGAAAATTTTAAGGTAATGCCTAAAAGACTTATTCTTCTATAATTTTGACAATTCAGTACCTCACCCTTTTTGTGAATCAGGCATAAAATATTCAATTTCCATACAGAAGGGGCAACATCTCTTTCTCCCAAATGGGTGACATAATTTGCCAGGTGTGGTCTGCAATAGCATGTCCACCATATTTTAGAAGTTTAGCTGGGATGTTATCAGGTCTTGCTGCTTTATTACGTTTCAGCTTATTAATAGCACGTTGAACCTCGTTTTATAGTTAACTTGTTTGTATCAGTATTATTGTTGACCATCATGAGATTCAGGTTACTTAATAATGCTAATTGCAATGATGAAATTATTTTCCAGTATTTTTATTTTCTAAATATCACTTGTGCTTTTTGTTTAAAAATATTCATTTCTAAAATATGTCAACTACATTGTTCAAATGTGAATTTGTGTATCTATTGTGTTTACCAATACCTTTTTTTTTATCAGAAGTTTATAAAATTTTAAAATATTTTTCTTTTGTAGTATTACCTTTTGAGAGTAATTTTAGTTCTTCAAGCATTCTATAATTTATTAAAACATTTATTGAAAGCACCCAGCTTAGAAAATCAATTCGAAGGTCTAAAAAAAAAAATCAATAAGATTTTTAACAGATAAAAAGCATAGCAATGAAACTAAATGGTGGTTCATACATAATTGGCTTGCATCCAGCTGTATGAATTATATTTTCATAATAGCTATCATTTAAAAATGTTATTTGGGCAGATTGCTATCTTCTTAATAAAATGTTTATTTTTTTACATAAAATCCTATGATAAAGATTTGTACACCTAAGACTTAAAAAAAAAAATTCTTGTAAATTAAAACCAAATACATCATTAACTTTAATTGTTTGCACTTTTCCTCTTTTTGCCATTCTTTTTTTAGTAAGGATATTTAATTTGTGTGTGCGTTTTTTTTTTAACCTTAATTCTACTTATCTTAATTTTATAGTTTGATGAAAGTGTTCGCATATGGGATGTGAAAACTGGAAAATGTTTGAAAACTCTACCTGCACATTCTGATCCTGTATCAGCTGTAAGTATGCATTAAAAAAAAAAAAAATTAACATGCATATGCCCACAATATAACTAGAGTATTTTTTCTCAAAAGCTGGACAGATTTTGTATATTTGTATTAACAGGGGGGGGGGATAGATACCTTATATCTATATTTTCTTGTATCTTTATTTGGTGCAAAATTTAAAAAAATATTTTTAATGTGAGCAGATTTATTTCCTTTGCACTTTCTTAAATATTACAGCTTGTAATCTAGTATCCAAAGTTATTGAAAAAAATCGTATGTTTTGGTATAGTCGAGGAGTTGGCAACCCTTTAGAGCTGTGGCATGCCAAATCAATCTTACCAATATTGCCATGTTTTGTAAACATTTCAACGAACAAGTGGTCCAGGGGTAGAGCCGCCGCCAGTGGAACTGTTGGTCTCGGGTTCAAAACCTACTGACTGATACTCACCAGTTTTTAATTTAATTTGACTCTCTGGAATTTTCCAGAGAGTTACAGCGAATGCAAATTTATGTTAATTCAAGTACTTCTAGAATATTCTAAATGTCACCACTGTATCTTATATAAGCTGCTTCCCTTGAGCTGGATGTCAGTTCATCTGCCTTCTTGCATTCAATAAATTCTCATTGTTCTATTCAACCGTTGTATTGCTACCTGTTCTACTCCAAGAATCTTCATGACAATTTGATTCAGTTTGCCACACAGTTGGATATTTTTGATACAATTAGATTCTGGTAATAATACATGCATAATTAGAGAATAGAGGTCAATAATAAAAAATTTACAGTTTTATTATGCTTTAATTTTGCATCGTTTAAAGATTTTTTAACATAAAAATAAACAGCATAAACTATAACTTTTTCAACAAAAAGTTTAAAAAAATGAGAATTATGTATATATTATTTATTTTTAAACATATTTATATTAAAATAAAGAAGTAGCCAACATAAAATATAAGTATTTCCCTTCATCATAGTTAAATAAAAAGATAAATAAAAGTTTTAATGTGTGAACCTAGTACTTGCATCGCTCTACTTTTATGATTTTTGATTTTCAATTTGAAGTGATTTTGTGCATTCAGTTGGAAAACAATTTCTCTTCACGGATTTGAAATATTTTTCATATGATGAAAGATTTTGTACTTGGATTTGTAGAACCAAAAGCAGATTAGACACAATTTTCTCTCTTCAAACAGCTTAATAATCTGTCGAGCAATGGCATTGCATAATTTATAAACTAGCTGAAAATTTATCTTTAAGAGTTATCTCAGAATTTTTTATAATTCCATAAATGTCTATAATTTGGAAGATTTTTGTCAAATACAATTTTTGTCTATTACAAACTTATCAACTTCCATCCACTAAAAAATTTACAAATTTGTACAGTAGTGCAGAGTGCTACTCAGAATTGTACCACGGGCCACAGATTGCAGACCCCCTGGTATAACCATCATGAAATTGACTTATGATTGATCAAACGTTATTTTTAAATAATTGAATTAACAATTTGAAATTTTGATTCGTACTGTTTTCAGTAATAAAAATATTTTTTTAAAAGTTACTGTTCATTAATGTTTATTTAATTGTGTGAATATTTTAGTTTAGGATCAGTAATAAGTTAAGTGTTATGAAATTATTTTAGTTAAACTGTAAATTAATTCTACTTATGGTAAAAAACTGAAAAGTGTTTAAATATTTTGTTCTTACAGGTTCATTTCAATAGAGATGGCTCATTGATAGTTTCATGCAGTTATGATGGATTATGGTAATATAATTATTTCTATTCATTTTTGGTAATTATAAATATTAAGTACATAAATTGTAAATACTATAATCCCTCATTTATTGCAGTACTCCTTCAATGCAGTTTCAATATGACATGATTTAAAAATTCTTTTTAAATCAATGACTTAATTTTAAAGGATTTTTACACAGATGAATAGAATATCTAAAGTAAAATATTTTTCATTTTTAATGTGCATTTTATGTGTACCAAAACCACCTTATTTTTAAAAAAAATTGTACATAATGTTGAAGATTCTGATTATGATGTGAATCTTTTAAAGAATGTGGTTGTAGAAAAATTAGCAAACTCTGAAATAAAAATTATAGCAATATTTTTTTTTAAATAAAATAACTCGAAACAAATTTTTAAAAGGGTATCAGATTTTTATTTAACATCATATAATAGACTTAATTACAAAATGGTAAGCAGAATCTCATTATTGATTTATCTTTATAACTAAACTAACCAGACTAAGTCAGCATAATTGTATAAATAATGATCTTGAGGTTTCAAGTGACAAAGACATATTTCTAGACTCTGCTAAATAATTAATAAGGTTTAAGTTACTTGAAATATCTGACGAAAATAAGCATTCTTATTATTTATTTTATTTTGTTTTATAATTAATAAGTTCTTTGAAACATATTATTTTAGTTAACTGTTAAACTATGAATTACTAAATATTTATACACTGTGCAACTGTTCTTGTATGGAACATCATGCTTCAGACATGTTTAATTTGATTATTTTATAAAACTTTAAATTTTATTTGCATAAAGTTAGTAGATGTTTCTACTTTACTTTTTCATTATGCTCTTACTGCAATTAGCTTTCTATTAAGCTTTTTCACTTGTGTAGGACAAGTACATTAATCATATGTCTTATTAATTGAGATAAAAACAATTTAGTGTGTGAGTTACTTGTGATTTTATTAAATAAAATTTAAATATGGAATGGATCTTCCAGTTTTGATTATTATAAACCATTTTACATGTATAACATGTGTATTACCATATAATAACCATATTACATTTGAATAAATCGCTACTTTTTCCTATCTTTTGAGCATTTGCACTTGTTAAGGTGGGAATAATTTCCTTTTTGTACTATGGGAATTATCCTGCGATCATTTCTGAAGAATATTGCGATTCTATTAGGAAATTTCACTGTTAAAATAGTTGCATTGCTATTGAGTAACCGTTTACTTCAAATAAGAATTGTATTTTTCTTAAATACTGGGGAGGGGGAAATTTGATGGAATTATATATTTTAAGGGATTATAGTTGATATACAAAAGTACCAAAAAAATTGATGGATGAAATATTCTCAACGGGATTCATTAACAATATTTTCTCTTTGCTGGTTTTTTACAAATGGAATGACTGTTCTATGACTTTTTCTGGTTAATCCTTACATACAGTTTTGTTTAATTTTTTTGACCATTTTGACTTTCTATTTTAGTTTAATAAGTATAATTTGCTTCTGTGTGTAATTTTTTACTTTTTTCCAGTCGAATTTGGGATACAGCATCTGGGCAATGTCTCAAAACTTTAATAGGTATGACATTTTATAAATTTTTTAAGGATTCAACATTGCTTAGTTGGAATTATCTGATGGATTCTTGTATACCTAGTGTTATTTAATTTGA
Source organism: Trichonephila clavata (assembly GCA_019973975.1). Taxonomy (NCBI): domain Eukaryota; kingdom Metazoa; phylum Arthropoda; class Arachnida; order Araneae; family Nephilidae; genus Trichonephila; species Trichonephila clavata. The sequence continues at coordinate 34,626 of BMAO01007404.1, forward strand.
AATGTTTTAAATAATGTAAATCTATTATAATTCTTTTATCTAGGACTTTTACTTTACTAGAATTTATTTTAATATATACTATGTAAAATTGCTAAAGCCAAACATTGGGAGAAGGGAACTTTTAAAAAAATATCTACTTAATATTTGCTTTACTATTATAAAATTAAAATTTTCATTTAAAACTACATTGATTTTCAGTTGTATATTTTATTGTAAATTTAAATAATTTTGTTAGAAATTCTACATAAATTCAAGTAATTTAGAACAATTTCAAATTCTGACATCTTAATTGATTATAATTTTGCTTTAACTGTTATTAGGCATAATGCAATCTCACATGGCATACTTATAAATGCAATAGAGTGAAATTTTAGTACTTTCACTTAAAAATTTAGCTGCTAACTGTTATTGAAATTTATGTTAAAATGCTTTTGAAACACTATTTAATGTGGCTTGATATTGTTTTTGATGCTGATAATTAATACTTAATATAAAGTTCAAATATTGGATGGCAGTGTTTGAAAAAAACTACATATTTATACAACAAAATTAAAGAATAATTATATAGGTATCAACTCTTTTTAAAAGAATTTGAGACTTTTTAAGAGACTACAATTAAATTAGTAATAGTTTTATATGTTGGGAATCCTGGTATCAGCAAATTGTTTCAGTTCTATTACATAGTGTAAAAATTTTTATTTTTAAAGTCTAATATATATTCTTAGTCTACCTAAAGTTAATTGTATTAATGCATGTTTGTTCTTTTATAGTGGTATATTTCTGTAGTTAAAAAAATTAATTTTAAGTAAAATTTTGTTTATTAACATCAATAATAGGCTGCTAAGGTTGGAAGTTTTATGACTGATGGATCTAGAACTGTCCTGGTTTAAACTGTTAGAATTACAGAACATTACATGAGATGTTTGTCAAATGGAGTACCATCTCATGTATTACTCTCAATGAACTGTGATTTAAATTTTTGTTTCCTCAAAAATCATATCTTGTATTATACTCGGATATCGAAAGTTGTTTGTATTTATATAGTTGTAGTAATTGAAAGCTCAAGATATTAATCAAACTACATCATTTATTTTGGTTATTTTAAAATCAGAATATAGAATTTAGCATCCTGTCTGCATAAGCATCAAGCAATCAAGAGAGGCAACTATCCTTTTCCAACAAGGAAAATTAATGGAAAAAATAATCACATGTTCAAAAGAAGGGAATTATAGTTATTTTTTGAAGTTACATTAATGTTTTAGGAAGAAAGTTCCATCTGCTCAGCAACACACATTTTTAGCTAAGTTTTTCTGGGAATCATGAATAAATCAGTGAAAGATTCAAGATCTAATCCTTTTAACACAGAATCATGAATAAATCTATCAAAATATAGATTTTAATTCTTTAATGCAAGATGAAATGAGACATTTTCAAAATTGGGTATTTGGAATTATGATTTAGAGAAAAAATACATAAAATTATAGAATTTTAATTAAACATATAAGTTATATTACATATATGCACACACATAAATAATCCAATTCTAGTAAACACAATTGTCACTGTCTATTTTATTATGGTCTTAACACTAGAACATTTCTGCAGCTACACTTTTTTGACAAAAAATAGATTATCGCAAAACATTTTTCTCTTATGAAAGTGACAAGTTCTTCAAAATATGTAGATAATTGTTAAAAAAGTAATGTAGATACATAATAAAATACTATAGTTTTATTTTGTATTTAAATCTTGATCATGTTTTTAATAGATGATGACAATCCTCCTGTTTCATTTGTGAAATTCTCACCTAATGGGAAATATATTTTGGCTGCTACTTTGGACAAGTAAGTTCTGATATTTTTAATTATAGGTTGATTGTAATATGTATGTAGTGCTCTGAAATTATATAGGTCAAATGGACTTGATGTAGGCTTTCCTGCTCCAAGGGAATTGGAAACAACTACAAAAAAAAATCAAATATTTTTGAAATTACTTACCAAATAAATTCGTTATAGTGAAGGTAGTGAAAAAATAGATTGATTAAACTAATTTTGTGATTGTTTCATTTTTCCTTGCATATTATGCTTAAATAAAGGCATAGAAGCATGAATAACCTATGGAAGGTGTGTTTTATTCATTCTTATTTGAATTTAGTGGTATAAAATAATACTATATACAGCCAATACTTGGCTTCAAGGTAATGGCTGGATAATTTTAGACTATATAGTTACTTGTAAATAATTCATTATACACATTCAGATACTTTTAATTTTAAAGTAGGGCAAATAATAAAGATTCTTTTGAGTCACCATAAGTATTGGTACTTATGTAAGTTATTAACCACCAACTCTATTAATAACTTGCCAAGTTAGCAACCCCACTTTTGCGTGTGTAGTATGCGCTAAATTGGCAATCATGCTTCCTTTCACATAATGCCACCAATTGGTTGGGATAATACATAAGTACTAAATTATTATTCTGCCAATTTTTTTTTTTTTACCGGTTCACCGTATTTTTAATTTTTTTACCGGAGAGTGGTCCGTTATATTTTGTATTACTTTTGCTTCTCTACTTGAAATTCTGACATAAAGTTTGTATTCCATCATACTTTCATTCTTTAGTTAAATGATCTAATTTATATTGTATTTTGTAATAGTTAGTTTTATTAATCATTTTTATGACAAGTATATTGTTTTTGAAACCATATTTAGACAAACGAAACAGTTTAATGGTAAAATTTTTATAGTTCTTGAATTTTTGAATAGAAATACTCATTTTAAATTTGAAAAATATATTGTGTTCTAAATTTTGGAATTTTTGCTCCCTGTTATGAAAAAGAACAAAGTTGTATCAGATATGTATATATATATTTATAATCTGTGTATGAGCCATACTTTTTCATTGATGTAATATTTTTTTTATATAAATAGAATTAATCCTTCACATTATCATTTTTCTAGTACTCTGAAGCTTTGGGATTACAGTAAAGGAAAGGTAAGATTTATCTATGCTTAAAAGAATTGTAAAAAAATTTGAATTTGTATTATTTTGGGGATATAGATACAGTTGGTATAGTTGTTAGGAAATAATGATATTTACCTATAATTAAATTTTTTAGTAATTTATTTATTATATGTAGAAGTATTAAGCTGTAGATATTTTTTCATATATCATAAAATCCAGCATATAATGGCCACTTTTAACAACACAAAAAATAGGGTTCAAATTTACGGGTGTGTGTTATATACCTGGTATAAAAATAATAGCAGTAAAAATAAAATAAAGAGAGATGAGCATTAGAACAATTAGAATTCTACATAGATTGAAATACTGTTTATTTGAATGAAATGACATTCCTTATAAACTTAGAGGTCACAGTGTTCTAGAAGTATACTATTTCTTCAAAAGCTTAGGATAATACCTTGAATAAATGGCTTCAAAACATACAGTATTGCACTTTTATATCTTGGGTTTCTTCATACAAAAGAAGCTGCGCATTATACGGTGAATATATCTAAAAGTTAAAGCAAAACTGGTTAACAGTAAATGTTAGGCAACTTTTTTTGTGGGAAGCTCTTTTTATCAGACGATTTTAATAAGCTTGAGAGTACAATAGTTCAGAAACTTGCAGTTGTGTGTGTGTGGTTTTGTTTTTTACAATAAAAATTGTATAACAACGAGTTCTGTAACTGGAGTTCTGGTGCTACTAAAGTCCCACCATTTAGAGTGGCTAATGTACATTAAATCTGTTTAAGTTTTAAAATTGTATTGTGTGAAGTTTGTAGGAATGAGGTGCTGCTCAGGTTTTGCTCTTGAACTTGGATCAAAATTATAAAATTCTTCATTGAAATGCGATGTTAATAATCAGTCGTCAAAAGTTATTTTATGTACAGTTTTTTCCAGTTAAGATGGTATTAGTAATCCTCATTAAAACTTGATGAGAACAACAGCAAATAAAATTCATGCATGCTTCTGAAAAAAACTTTTCATTTATGAACTGCTAATATGCTATCATTTGGTACTTCAGAAATTACTTATTAATATACCATTTATAATCCCATATTTTTGCTGCATTAAAAATACTTTTTTGTTCATTGTTATGTATTTTTTTATTATAATGTATTCTATGTTGAACTGTTTTTCTGTAAAATTCATGTATAAAATTTCAATTACAAAGATCGCACATTCATTTAGTTAAAGTTTTTATAGATTAAATGTAAATTTTTGTTCAATCTTGTAGTGTTTGAAGACGTATCAAGGTCATAAGAACGAAAAATATTGTATTTTTGCGAACTTTTCGGTCACTGGTGGCAAAGTAAGTTTATTCAATTTAATATATTTTAGCAATAATAATAATAATAAATTGATCCTTCCCTCCTAACAACTCATGCAATTTTTATAACTGAGAGACATATTATAATTATTTTCTATAAGTTTCTTTTAACTTATTAGATATGATTAGAATAATGATTGGCACTTTTTATATCAGTTCGTGCTCTAACTTATAAAATGACACATATTCTCTTGGTAGTCATTAAATAGTCAAGAGAAAAGTTATATTCTGTAATAGTATGTGCAAAATTCTCTTAAAGTTACTTACAGGTAAAAGGATTTTAGGATTATCAAATATATATATATAATTTTGAAGATTTAATCTCATTTCTTTATTCTGTATTATAAGTCTTCTTGCAAATGCCTTTAAATGAATAATTAAAATGTATATCATTTCATTTTTCTCTCTTAATGTTTATAATATTATTATAGTGGATAGTTTCTGGTTCTGAAGATCATATGGTATATATATGGAATTTGCAGACTAAGGATATAGTTCAAAAATTGGAAGGGCATACAGGTATAATTATTTATTAAACTGATAAAAGTTTCATTGAATACTATATTTATATGGAAACTTTTTTTCTTTTATACATATCTTTTAAACAACTTTTAATGCATATATTTGTTAAAAATCAATTAATATAAAAAATGCCCATGAAGTAGAAATTAATTTTTTTATATTGATTTTAATCAAATCAGAATCTTAGATCTTAAAAACACGAGGGTTTAAAAATAATTCTTTTTACTGTAAACAAAAATTAAAAGGATTTCATTTATGTATCCTAAGTATGTTTTACTTGTAATTTTTTACATTGTTGACAAAAATTACTATAAATATGAAAAAATATTTAAAATGCTGTATTTAATGGTTTTTGTATAAATGAATCAAAATATATTTGTAATACTAAATTGAGGTTTTGAAGGTTGGGCTACCCTTTAAAATCTATACGAAATGTCCCCTCAGGGGGCTCACCCTCTTTAGGTGAGTACGGGTGTCACAATCCCGAGGTGCCCTAGTGATCTTTTCCTTTTCCCACGGGGTTTACTGTCTTTGGTAAACACGGGCTTCACGAACCCGAGGTACCCTAGTGATCCTTATCTATTTTCGGCCCTCTTTCTTGTCATTCTTTCTTTCTCTTCCCGTCTAGACCACAGATATTAAAACAAATGTTTGGCGCAGTATAGCCGAAATCGGCTCTTGCGCCAATAAACCCCAAAATCACTCACTCACTATACAGAATGTATTCAAATTTCTACAGTGTTTTGAAATAATGTAAATTCTGTATTTTACTCACATCTTCATGTGTAAAACTTGAAATAATATATATATTCTTTTAAAATATTAGTATCTCATAAAAATAACTAAAAATAAAATTTCAATTATTTATTTAAGAAATATTTTGGTTTGAAGGAGGAAAGAATTAAAGTACGCTTGATTTATGATTCATTTCTCTTTTAGATGTTGTTCTTTGTACTGCTTGCCATCCAACTGAAAATATTATTGCATCAGCTGCTTTAGAAAATGACAAAACCATCAAGATTTGGAAAAGTGATTCATAAACATAAAACCTTAATTGTTACTGTTATGTCATCACATTATGTAAAAAGACATCATCTTCTTAAATATGTATTTCAATTTTGTTCATTAAAAATCATACCTATCATGTAATGCATTTATATAGAATTGTTTTGTATATTGGGCTGGACATCTTCAAATCGTCTTTTTAATAAAAAATAGTTTACTGATAATTTTTGAAGGGAGAAGCTTGTTTGGATTGCTATGTTTATATTAAAAAAATAAATGTACATTTTTTCCAACTAATTGATGTGAGCTAAAAATGTTGTGTAAAATAAGTCAGTTTTGTCGTAGTATTTTTTTTATCATTGTCAAAAAGTTTTTTCACAAATATTACTGATAGAAAAAATGTTTTTTTTAAAGGTTTTCTGTGTACATATATTTATAAGAAAAAATGTAATAAATGCTTTGTATTGATAAACAAATCCTTAAATGTTCTTTTAATTAACTTTTTCATAATTCAAGTATGCTGTAGAATTTTTATTAGTTTCAAACACACAATTGCTTCAAAAACTTTTGCAATTTTTATTACAACCGGATACAAAATTGGTAACTCAACAACAAACAGAACAAAATTGTAAAGTTCATAGATTCACATTTAGTTTATTAGCATCTAAGAAATAATTTCTCAAATCATTAGTTTTAGAGATGATTAGAAACTATTTCTTCAGGACAAATAATTCATATACTGTTTTCATTTCTTAAAATTGCATGATGATTAGATTGTTAAAATATACAGCTACCATAAGTCTGAGATGTGTAATAATTTTAAAGTTAAATTGCAAGGAATTGTATAACATTTTGGATTCAAGGGTGTTGACATGGAATGCAGCATATGAAAATCCAAATGTGTACAAATTTTGTGGCATGTTCTTTTTGTAAATTTTTTAAAATTATATTCATGTTTTTTGTTTTCCAGTTTTTTTGAATTAGAAATAAAATCATTTAGTGCAAAATATAGAACTGTTTTATATATTGTTTAAGACACTTATTTAATATTAGGTAACCAGTTTTTTAAATGTCCTATTTTGGAAACTCAAAAGTAGAATTTGTTAAGTTTAGGATGAAAATTTTTGTTTTACACTCAATTAACAAAATTTAGATAACTTTGAACCATTAATACCAATTTCGTGTGGATGCGACTTAAATTACAGATTTTGAGACTGGCCTTTTTTTCCCCCTTGGAAAAACCTGAATCTATAGTGTAAAACGGGTCGGCAATCCAATCTACCAATATAATTCAGCAGGCCACACAGTTGAAACAATTCGATTCCCACAATAATGCATGCAGAATTAGAGGTCAATAATATAAGTTTACAGTTTTACATCATTTAAAGATATTTTATAGCATAAAATATAACTATTTCTTCAACAAAAATAAAAGGCTGATTGTCTAGTGGTCAAGTAACGGTCGTGGATGGTGTGTCATGAGTTTGAGTCTAGTAATACTTAAGACCTGCTGTGTAGGGGACAACACACGTTAAATCTGTTGAAGCTCAAACATTCTCCTGTTGGTGTGGTGTGGAAGTTGGGAAAGGGGATGCCAGCCTAGGTGTTGTCACTTGACCATGATTTAAAATTACGGGGTTCGTCGCCGAAAGCCCTCGTGTACCTGAATAGTGTGACATTAATATTCACTCACTTAGCAAAAATTAAAATTGTACACATGTATTTTAAACATTTTTATTAAAATAAATAAACATAAGATCCTTCATTATAATTTAATAAAATTTTTAATATAAACCTAGTGCTTGCATTGCTCTACTTTCATATGGCAAAATCAGGGATAATTCTGAGTATTCGGTCGTTAAAAATTTCTTTGCGATCTCTAAATATTTTTCATATGATAAAAATTTCTTAAGATATGTAGATCTAAAAGTGGAAAACAGAATACATGCAATTTTCTCTCTCCAGCAATGGCATTCAATAACTTACAAAATAGCTGTAAATTTATCTTTAAGAGTAAAGTTAATAGCTGGATGGTGTAGTTAGTTGCAGGCCTTCTGCACTTGTGATTGTATTTAGCATATACACCAGATTCTGTTTTTACATGAAGTGGAAAGATTTCTTTTAACACGATCAACCCAAATTTTAAGAATGTTTCACTTTATTTTTATAACTGGAACATTGCATTATTTCCATATGAAAAAATACCCTGAATTTTATAACCTCAGTATGGAGCTGTGTTTGCAAATGTCAAGATCACAATACTAAACAACAATTAAAGTACATGAAAAAAATTGGAAAACAACAATAGTATTACAAGGAGATATTAAACTGGTGTTCAAACATCTAGTGAACAAATGGCTTGAACAGGTCAGACATCTCTAACTGTATTAATGTTACTCTGTAAAGAGAGAAAGCACATGCTCAAAGGAACAAAGACCTTTCATGATGCTGTATTGACTATAATTCATAAAAACTATCCACCAGCTGATCAATTTAAGTACAACACTGAGCTTTGGTGAATTATATAATTGCAGACTCATCAAAGATGTATGCCATGCATTGACATAGAGTACACTTTGATCAAAACTGAAATTACAAATGAGGACAAAAAAAACCAAACTATTTAAACAAATGTTTTTCCTTTAACACGAATAACTTATATTTTGTATGATACATGTACAATCTGTATGAAATAAAACGTATAATATCCTAGCATGGAAGCTCATGATTTATTATATTTTTGCTGATTTCTTAGACCTGGAACTAATATATTTTTTCATATTTTTACCCATATCTAATGTGTAAAAACAGAATTAGGTCAATTCTTTATTTTAATTTGACAAAATCACAGAACCCAATTCATTTAAGAATGCAATATAATGAAACATATTAATTGTTTACACCATAATGATGCATGTTTAATTCTTTTAAATAAGCAGCTATGTTTTTGTTTTAAAAAATCTGGAATAAATTTTAATTTCATGATTTGAAAAATAAAATGTTTTTAATAATGTTTTATATACATTGCTGAATTAACAATCATCATAAACTCATTTGCTATGCCTTAACTAGTTTTTATGATGGAATCTATTAGGGTTCTTAAGGTAATAATTCAAGATAGACTTGTGGGGATGTTTTAGTTGTGATGGTTGCTAATTACGAAAGTTAAGTTTACATCTATACATTAAGAATGAGCGACGACTTTTTGCTGTAAAAATAAATATCTTTTATATTCAACATTAACAAAAAGATAGTTTCTGGTGTTCCACGAATTTGTTGACTAATTTAATTCACAAAACTTGCGCGCTGGATTGTAGCTAACAGCTTCGTATTTCCGGTGTGGAGTTATTTTGATAGCTTTGAGAATAGTCATTTTGATGAAAGCAGAATCGCCACAGACCTTTCCTCAAGTTCTGTCATTATAGTACATTACTTGACAGCTATTAAGTATTTTAATAATTACTAATATTTATAAATTATTAATAATTTAATTTTTTCATGTACTATCTTTTCAAAGTCTTGGAGCACAGGTAGAAATTAAGCAGTTTGCTTCAATATACTTCAACAAGAAATAGCCATCTACTTTTCATAGTGAAAAATCATTTTTAAAAAAGTCTGGCTTTTCGTATGAGATACAGCCAGTCACAGTGGCGTAATGTATACCCTCGCATTGGGTTTTAAGGGGCCCAAAGCCTGACTGATGCCAAGTATGTATTTGGTCTTGGGGGCCAAAAAACCTGACTTTGCAGAGGGGCCCTTATTTTCTCTGTTACGCCACTAAGTAATGCTGGTTTTTTTTTTTATGAGAGGAAGAATATTAGAAAATGGTTTAATTTACATAATAGAGAAATTATATACATCAATATTTCCTAAATTGTGTTATTTCCAAAAGATCCAGAAAGAAGTCCTAGTAAATATATATATTTTTTAATAACCAAACAATTTTTGATTTACTAAATTAGGTTGGAGAAATATGAATAATCCCCAGTTTACTTGCCAAATTGCTGCGGACACATACAGGGATCTGTACCCCTCTTTCATGTCAGGTTGACTGTAAATTATATTATGAATTTTTTCTGATGTTATAGTTTTACATACAACACTCATAATTGATCCGATGACAACAATTGCAATTCTGAATGAATTTTCAAGGTACTCATTAGATGTTATAGTTCTATTATAGTGTATTCATATATTTCACCATAACAATATTTATATATGAATATAGATGTTTCCAAATAGCAATTCCACAACTAAAACATCTAAAATGAGGGTATTTTTTTCTCAGATAAGATGTTTTATAAACGGTTCAGTTAAGAAACAAGATTAAATTTTTGTTAAAATCAGGTTACTGTCCTATGAAAATGGAGTAACAAATACGGCAGATTGATTTTTATGAAAATCTTGATCCTATGCTCAAATTCCCATATCAAATAAAAAAGGCTGAATAATTTTCGTTTTTCAAAGAATCATATGTGGCAAGTAAAAAATTAAGAGGCAAGAACAATATATTGTTTGATAGCAACACTGAACACATAGGGCATACGTTAACAATTTTAACAAAATTTATTACATCTTATAACAAAAAATAGCATTAAATAATTATATTTATAAAATTCAGTTCAATCATCCATGTATATTTAAATAAACACTATTTAGATTAACTTGCTTGTCCTCTGGCTTCATCGATAATCAGGTCTGGAATGTGATTTGTAATAGCCTGTAAGAAATAATTATGTATCTTAAATCAAGAAAATAAAAATGAAATTACTGAAAATTTTTTTTAATGTTTATAATTTTTCAATGCTTAATATTTATCAGACATACATTAATATCAGTTTCAAAAATATGGTTTCTTTATTTTAGCTTTTTGAAAAACTTTTTACAAAGAAAGGATATTGTTAATGTATGATTTTAAAAGCCAGTTTAACATTTTTAACAGAAACTCAATTTCTTCAAAATATACATTTTATTCTGAAAATCAGTTATAAGCGAAAGCATAATCCTGTTATAAAGTTTTACAAAAGAAAGAATATTTAGAGTTGAATAGTTTTCAATGCTCAAAATTACCTCTAAAGATAAAAGTGAAATTTGATTTTTAAAGCGTTGATATTTATTTTCACAATCAGCATCTAGTTATTAGCATTTTAAATTTTGATTGAAGTAATTTTCAATTTAAAATCATTTAAAGTCATTAAATTTTTTTATTATATTTTAAAATAATTTATACGAAGTTATGATGGTAAATAACAGTTAAAATATTAGTCAAGGAAATTAAAATTTGTAAAATGTGCTTGATTGCACCAACCTTTCTAGGTAATTGTCCATATTTGGCAAATTCTTCTAGATATACACATGAATTAATCATCTCGGCAGGTATATCATTTTTACTACTTTCTCTATGAAAAGAAACAAATACAATTTTCATACGTCAAAAACTTCTTTTAAAATTATGTCACACTTACTGTAAAGTTTAAAAAAATGCTTCAAAAGTTTTTTTCAATAAAAACATCAGAAAATTTAAGTTATGACATTATAGAAAGAACAAATACATATTCAGTGGAAAAATATTCAATATAAATAGAACAAAGTATTTTCAGTATTCATAACATTATACATTATGGCTGTCATGAATACATTGAAAATTTAAATTCCTGTATTTCCTTTCCAAAATAGTTTAATTCAAAAACAAATATGTAGAGTGTTTTAAAATAATTTCACTCATAAAACTTATACTTTTTTGTGTAAGTCTGAACACACAGAAAAAAGTTTGCAAATTTTATTTTCTTTAAAAATTTAATAAAATCGCATTCAATGTAAATTTAATAATGAGAAAATAACTGCTGCAGGAATACAGAATTATATAAGACAATATAATGCAACAAACCTAAAAGAAAAAGTTAAAAAAAGAGATAATTACTAATCAAAGGATTTACCCTTTGATTTGATTGTAACCTCTAAGAATGTAATTTTAGAAAAACAAATAGATTAGGGAAAATTGAATGGCCTTTCTCAATGGAAAAAGGCAAAATCAAAATAATCAGCAAAATGTGTAAAGATTTATTACACAAAAAAGTATAAATAAAACTAAAATGTAGTAAAACCAGGAAACTACATAGCACACATAGAAAAATGTATGACTCAAAAAAAAAAAAAAATTATGCTACAAAATGTAAGGAAACATATTAAATTTAAAGTCTCATTGACTTTACATTTTATTTAATCACGTCAAATACAGGATTTTTCATTCAAAATTCCACTTGTAATGATTGGAAGTCTATTTCAAATTAAGATAGATTTTGAGTAAAAAAATATATATAATACATAAGAAAACAAAATTCACAAAGATCCATACAGAAATATTAATATTTATACAAGAAATATTAAAATAAAATATATGGAAAAATAAATATTAAATTTCATTGATTTTTTTTAACAAAAATATTTTTTAACACATAAAATTTGAAAATTAAATATTTAAAAGAAAAGTTCCCATTATGTATCAAAAATTAAATAAATTAAAGCACAGTAGTAAATGTTCAATAAATCTAAGTAGTTTCTTGAATTTAAAAAAAATTAATATCAACTTATTTGACTGATCTATATTTGAAAGAAAAAGGAAGAATTAAGACACCACAGTCTTGGGTCTTCAATTTTTAAAACATAATTACAAATGTTGTTTAATAATTCCTCATAAAAAATAATGTAGTTTATAAAGAAAATAGTTTAAATTTAAAAAAATCTACTTACTTTAAAGTATCCATAACAGATCGTACATATTGACCCATAAAAGTCAAAAAACTATTTTTGTGTTCCTGATGAAATTGATGTAAGAATGTTAAACTTCCAATCAAGAAAGGTAATCCATCAATTCCCTCAGTAATTTTTCGACTAATAAGAGCATCTACAAAGAAAACATAATCAAAAGATAATTTTACAATAGAGAAAGTGAGAGAGATTCAAGATAAACTTTATTCTATTCATCCATTTATTTATTATAAAAATAAAGTAATTTTAGATAAAAAAGACATCAAAAACTTTTATAGATATAATTTATAGCCTCTTTGATACATATATGAACGAAATTTAGTTTTTGATTATACATATATCATGAGAAATTTATATTAGATATTTTTTTTGCATTTACATTGGTTAGAAAACAAGATTAAACACATAATCTATATTATATATATTCTTCATTTAGAACATGCAATTTTTAAATTCACTTATAAATGATGCTTAATGAAACATACACAAGTAATATAAAAAAATTTTTAAAGTCAATTCACACTTAGGTCAACAAAAAATAATTTTATTTTAAGTTATTTTATTAAATAATTACAATTAATATAAATATGTATATAACGTATGACAGAAACACAATATTAAAATGCAAAATCGAAAACGATTTCCCTTGCAATTTTCCATTTTCCTTTCTAAATATGGAGTTGGTATATTATTTTTGTTTGTTACTATTTATTCATTCATAAATCCTATTCTCAGAAATTAGGCCAACCCAGGTAGGATTTGAACCCTTTGGATTAGAATTCCAAAGCGCTACAGGGACACAATGAACGATTTTCTTTCCTATATATGGTGTTGGATTATTATTTTTGTTTGTTACTATTTATTCATTAATTAAATAAAATTAATGAATTAATGTTTGAAAAAACTGTATTAACATCATAAGTGTCATCCACTATACGTTTATTAAAAAGCTGTTTGCTTATATCCAATCAGTACTGACAATCTTCAGTGCATGTGTTATTGATACAATATTTATAGATATAATTCAATATATAATATTTTTTTTCCATATTAAACTGTGAATTTTTTAGCATAGATTATCTTTATATCTTCATGAAAGGAAGAAATATATTTTTAATAAGTTAATTAAAAACTGATATCATCAAATGCTTTTGAAAGATTAAGATGGTTTTAATTTTATAAAAATACTGAATACAGATGCCAACACCTAAAATTTTTTTAATTTAACTCGAAAGAGATCAGAACTATAAAAGTTTAGATCACATTCAAATTCTTCTTCAGAATTTTCTTCAAAATTTTTATACCTCTAAAAGATGAATACCTATTTTTTATACTTTAGATTGAAAAGAATTAAATTATAATGGAAAAATATATGCATTATAACTTAATTTCAATCCTATTTTCATTTTTAATAAGATTTATCATAAAAAACAATGAATATATATTATCCTATATCCAGAGAAAGATTGAAAGATCTTAAAATAAACATTTAAATAAAAATAATATAGTATATATTTTTGCTTTATCATAATGCATTCAGTGCCTCAGTATTTTTTAGGTTTCTTGTGCAAAACCTCAATACTTAAACATTAGTTACTATACAAATAATACAATATTCATATTTATACTAATATACTATGAATTTCATTGTAGCTTGCCAAATATAACAAGATGATAATTTGTAGTTGGCATCTTAGGCAATAACACAAAGTAAGAGTTATCAAATAGTTGACAATCAATGAGTCAAAAATTGATATGTTTTGATCACTTTTTCAACAAATTTAAAATTAAACAAAAAAAAATTCTTTTTCACCCTTATTAACTTTCATGTATAAAATTCAGAAAATACACTAATAATGCAACATGCCTATATTATAAATTATGCATATTTATTTATAATCAGTACAATTATTTATAACCTATATCTTACTTAATATTGTGCCAACAAAAGATGGCAAAGTAAACAATACGACAAATGTAAAAGAATTCATAGATAACTTTAGTAAAAACATATGCAATGTGATTGCATTATAGTGCTAACTAAACCAATGCTAAATGCATGAATCTTTTAAACAAAAGTAAAATAAAAAAAATCTTACCAATACTTTTTTCATATGTTAGTTTTGCCAATTGAGAAGTAGTAAACAAAAATAGGAACAAAGTGAGGTGAGGTAGAGGCCTTGTAGTGATATATATCTGAAATAGTAGAGAACCCTCAATAAAAACTGATGGCTATTTTTTTATTTTAAATTTGTTAAAAAATTAAATTAAATGAAAAACTCAAATTTTAATGTATATTTGCAATACAAGATTATTATATAAGTAAAAAGAGGAAGAAAATCACTTATTTCATTATTACAATAACACAAATACACTTAAAATAATTTTGCTTATAATATTTCACAGTTAATTATAAATATTTCTTAAATTTCCTTAGCATGTATATCTTTCTATATATTCTAGTCACTTTTTATAACCATATTGGTTTTATTATTGATATCTCTACATATAAGTGTCCTAGCATTAAGTTTTCAAATGTATTAAACTTTTAAAGCTCTTACCTTTTTATTTAAAAAGGACAAGACTTGAATTTCTAAGACAAAAGTATATTTAGTTTTTACATTTCTGTAACCTCTGTTGGGAATTAATTTCCACGAAACCTATTCATAGAAGATCTCTACTCAACAAAAGAAAAGGGTTAAATCTATAGATCTAATAATTTGAGGTGGATTGAACTCGGTACCATCGGTTCCATAAGCAGGTAACATACCACTAGACCAAAATGATCACTTCAATCCGGAGGCTGTTACTGGCTTATATAGGACCCACCACTACACACTCCCCTACCAGTGAGTCGGTAGATAAGCGAATGAACGACGTGTTGTTATGGAGAGCGTGTGAGTTGTTGCTGTTGCATCAAGTGTGTTTGACAGCTTTGCTTTGCTGTGCCAAGTGAGTTCAATGGCTTTGGTTGCTCTTGCAGAGGGTAGATGGCACCACAACAGCTGCACGAAGGTTGCATTTTTCTTAGTTCAGCATCAAGGTCACCAATGAGGAGGTTAGAACTCATGACCTTCAGTTCCATAAGCACGTAACAAACCACTAGACCAAAATGATCATTTCAGTCCGGAGGCTGTTACTGGCTTATATTGGAATCACTGCTACAAATTCAAAAATGGGAATTTGTTAATCTATAATGTCCTTAGCTCTTTTCCCTCTGGGAGTCAATTTCCATAAAACCCTTTCATAGCAAACCTCTATTCAATAAAAGGAATATGTCTGCCAACTTTCAAGTTTGTAGGTAATAGTTCAAAAATGAAAATTTTAGTCAAAAACACCCTTAGAACCCTTTTTGGGAGTCGCTTCCCAAAAAACGTTTTTTTAGAAGATCTTTACTAAACAAAAGAAACATGCCTACCAAATTTCATGACTGTATCTCTAATAGCTTTGGAGATCTTGTAATAAGTGAGTGAGTCACTTTTCTCCTATATATATATAAATTTGTGAGTTTCCATTTTTTGATATTTAAATAGAACATAATGTTGACAATTTTTCTTTGAAAACTGAATTTTTTGTGAAAACAAAAGTACATTTGTAAATGCATTTGTCATGAAGAAATTTTTAAATTTTTAACTTCAGCATATTAATAACGGGACAAAATCAATCACTTTTTTTCACATTCAATTAATTCATTCATTAATAGGCATATATATATATATACAAGGGGTGATCAAATGAAAAGGTATGAAACGACACGGTGGGTACAAATATAGACTTTATTCAAAATATACACCATAGGCCTGAGCACAACGATCCCACTGATGAACAAGCTGCAGGATTCCTTGTTCCCAGAATTCCTGTGGCTGTGACGAGACCCAGTCCTTCACAGTGTCCTTGAGTACGTCGTCCGAGTTGAAGCGCTTTCCTTTCAGGTGTTTCTTCAGTGGACCAAACACATGGAAATCGCAGGGTGACATGTCCGGACTGTAGGACGGATGGTCCAACGTCTCTCATTGAAACTTGTCCAGTTCCATTTGTGTGACTCTGGAGACGTGTGGACGCACGTTATCATGGAGCAGAACCACACCCTCCGTGAGCAGCCCCGGTCTTTTGTTCTTGATGGACCTGCGTAGGCGTCGGAGTGTCTCACAGTACACATCGGAGTTAATGCTTTTTCTGTGCTCGAGTAATTCTGTGCTCGCATCATTTGGACGCCGCTTTTTATAAGAGCCTTTGCTCTCCTCCTGCGCATGCGGGCAGCCGCGCATGATCCGATCCCAGTCAGAGTCTCCAATGGCATCCCGAGTTGTCTCGCTACAGTCTCCCTTGGCGGAATATGCAAATATTTAACTGTTTCATTTTTATGTCGTTTCGTACCTTTTCATTTGATCACCCCTTGTATATATGTGTGTGTGTATCAGTTCTGGAAAGTTTAACTTAAATTTTAAGGAAATAATAAATAAAAATAGAGCGAACTCTTTATTAATGCATAGGGATTTTGGAGTGAGAAGGACTATTTAAAGGCAGAGCAAGCTAGTTTAGGAGAGAGAATAATCGAGTAGCAAGAGCTGGGTGTCTCCTTGCACTGTCAATGTTCTTCATTCAAATAAGGGTTAGGCACCAAGTGGCAGCCCTATTGGAATAGTTTTTACCATGTTACAATAAAACTTGAATTATTAAAGAAGATGACTGCAATTATTTCAAGCAGCCTTAGAGCCTAATATATTTTTTATTGAATTTTTTAAAAAAATTAATTACAACAGAGATAAAATAGCAAAGTTTGAATAAAACTTATAAAGAATTAAATAGGAATATTTTTCAAAATACATTATTTCAAAAGATTCACTTACTTTAGAGAGTGGATTGAAAATTCCAGCCCATTCTAAGTAGGAAGACAATTCGTACAAAAGTGGATTAGTTTCTTTAGGATAGGGTTTTGTGGGATCTTTATAATGAAGTTCAATGTCCGCAATCAGAGCCCTTTTAAAAGAAAAGGAGAATTTACTTTCCAAATAAACACAATTCCTTATATAAAATTATAAATAATGTACTAAATTAGACTCGGTGCAATTAAAATTTAAAATATGTTAAAATTAGAAACACAAAAGCATCAAAAAGTTTCATTAATAAATCAAAAATTTTGCTAAGTTAAAAATTTAATTTAAATTAAATAGTTGGACGATTACAATCAAGAACTTATTGAAATTTTTGTTTTCTAAATTTATTTTTAAGTAAAATACACATTTATATTTTGCAGTGTTTAACTGAAATTGAAATAATGAAATATATTTACTCATTGATTCCTTCAAGAGCACCCGCAAGATGTTTAGAATCAAATTTACATGAAGTGTTCAGTTCATATGCAATACGACGCCTGAGGAGCTGCATTTGTCCTACCTAAATTATGAAAGAAAAATTAGAATATTTCCATATACAAACACAGAGTTAACAACATATTTATTAAAAAAAATTTAAGACATTCATACCTTCATTAAACTTTCTAAAAAGATAGGGTATTTTCCAGCTTTTGAAATAGTAGCTCCATAAACACGAGTAGGCTGAACTAAAATAAAGCAAATTAAAAGACTTCTAATTGAAAAGAAATATGCATTAAGGAAATGCTGATTAAAATACCACACAACTAATATTTTCTTCATAAAAACTTACAATATGAAATTTTCAAAAAATTTTCATGTTATCATACAATGGTGCAATCTTTAATTCACTAAATGTCTCCATTTATGTTAAATATAATTGCAATTTTCCAAATGTATACAGTTATTTTTTACGATGATAAAGTCTAATTATGGATTTTTAATAGAACTTTGGAGATAATATTATTTCAAAAGTGATTTGAGAATAAACTGAAATAAATATAATTAAAAATAACAAAGTAAACAGCAATTATCAAATTGTTTGGCCCTGGAACTCAAGTGATCATGATGATTAGCTCATGACCAGAGATGTTTCAATCAAGCTACTAAATTCGTCTGATCCCATTTACTGAGTAGAGGGGTATGTCTATTGGATTTGTTGTGGTTTAAAGTTCTCATGTTGACATGACCTGGATGTGGAGAGTAGAGTGCCAGCTTAGTCCAGTCCTTGCCATTTGAAAATAGTTCAAAAATGTGAAATCAGACTATTTTTTTAAAATTTAGAGTACATATACCTCTGTCCACATGCATTCTAAGTTTTAAACCAACAGAAATTATTCACTTACTCTTATTTCCTTGAATGCTCTTCACTCCTCGTTTGTTTTGACTGTATGATATGGCAACCTCCTTCTATTGTTTTTATAGTTATGTCCACATAATTTTTATTTTCTATTAATATTTTGAATGATAGTAGTTGTCTATAGAAGTCCAGTGGCTGTAGTACCGTATCACACTTCTACACCACAGGTACTTAATTGAAATCCTGGGGTGGTCAAGGTCGATTCAGCCTTTCATCACTTCAGGGGGTCGATAAATGAGTACCAAGCTTGCTTGGCAGCTAAACACTGGGGATTTTGTGTCAGACTGACCACCTGATTGGGACATTTCTGCTCATGCACTTCAGTGCCCAAGGTCACATATACTGAGATGGGCCCTCATGGGTTGTTGTGCCACTGAATTTTGTTTAGTAGTTGTCTGTTAAATGGTAGTTTGAGAAGTTCATGTTGGTTCAAATGCACAGGTTTTTAAAAACGAGATTTGCATAACACATCTAATTTTTATTTTTCAGTGCTTATCGTTTTGCATGCATTTTACTGACCATATGGTAACTTCATTGACCTGCAAATAGTGCAAACTGTATTTACCATAAAATAATGGCATATTCAGTAAGCATACTGATAATTTTTTGAGATTTGAAATCATGAATTTGTAAATGAGACAGAGAGAAATGAAAAATTTTTTTACATGAATTTGATACTCATGATTCTAAAAGTAGTATAAATGTTCTTATATATATATATATATAAGCAAAGTAACTTTGAAATTAATTGCAATAATTCCCTTGCTTCAGTGCCTTAGACTTGTTTTAATTGAAAATTGAAAAAAATAATTTGAACATTAATATGACTAATGGCAAATTTCAGTTTTATAAAGCTTTCTTTGATGATCATTTGTTAGACTTGATTGTTTTGGAAACAGGTATGTAGAGCAATGTATGCAAAATAGTGCACTTCATAGGCATTTTAAAAGCAAAAAACAGGTATCAATACTGAAAGATGAAATTAAAGTATTTTTTGCTTTGATTGCTATTCAAGATATCAACTATACATAAGCTTGCAGTTGAGCAATACACCCGTCCCTCGATTTACACGATGCTCGACTTACACGTTTTCGACTTACACGGTTTTAAAAAAAAAAATTTTTTTTTTTAAACTGCTAAATTCCACATAATTTTAATTCATTGATTTGGCAACATTGCATGTGCAAGTATATGCGTATAAGATTACCCTTGAGGGCGTCGTAATTCACAATAGTATGCACATATATTTTTATCTATTTTGTTTTGATATATTTTTATCAATTTTGTTTATGTATGTTATCAAAAAAGGGAATTTCCATTTTTGATAGATCTCTTTCAGTTATCGATGCCTGGAAAAAATTCACGATCTTAGATTGTGTTAAACATGTGGGTATGGCATATGCTGAGATTAAAAAATCAACACTTCATGCATGTTGGAAAGCAGTATGGCCTGATGTAGTTGAAAGTGCAAATCCTCGAATACCATTAGAGCAAGAATATTCTCAGATCATTGAGTTGGCTCATTCATTGGGTGGAGAAGGTTTCGAAGATTTAAGTGAAGCGGATATTATCGAAATAATGGCAGATAAAGAAATATGTGAAGATGAATTAATTGACATGGTGAATATCACAAGCGAAAATGAAAGTGATAATGAAACAGTTGCTGATGGATATGCCTATAATCCATTCACAGCAAAAGTTGTTCGTGAGGGACTTGAGCTGGGAAGAAAATTGGTCAACTATTTTCAACAAAATGATCCGCATCTTGACCGGGCTCTCCGATTACAATGAAATATTACTGAATCTTTAAATGAATACGAGGAAGTCTACAACGTTCTTAGTAAAAACAAATCACAGTCACTAATTACAAATTTCATTTCTATGTCTCGCCGAAATGAAATCAATCCTAACATGTCAACTACCGAAACAGCGTCTAATGAAATAATATTATCGAGCGATGAAAGTGAAATTACACAAACCCGTAAAAGAAAAAGAGCTATCGTTGAAAGTGATAGCGATAGCAGTCTAGATGAAAACACTTTGAATGTATAATAACTATGTCAATTTTGTTTGTTTTTTATTTTATTTTATAGCGAATAAATGATTGAAAACACTTTGAATTTATAATAATTATATCAATTTTGTTTGTTTTTTATTTTATTTTATATTTAAAAATGCTTTAAAACCCATGGTTTTAGCTTTTTTCGACTTACACGGTTTTTCATACACAAATATTAATTTTCGATTTACACGGTTTTCTCAGGAACCAATTAACCGTGTAAGTCGAGGGACAGGTGTATTGAAATAAAGGTATTCAACATTTACACGATTCTTTTTCAAAGTGATGCCATATTATCATTTTAAATTTATAAGTATTTACATTTCAAAGATGATGACAAAACTGAATGGCTAAAATATTTGAAAACTTTTCTTCAATAGAAGGTTGATGAGTGAATAGTGAGATGTTACCACAAACAATGGTCTTATGTTATACAAAAGAAGACTAAGTTGGAAATAATATATTCCACACTAAAGTTATCACATTTGGACAGAAATAAAGCACAGATAAGGTTTTATGTATGATTTATGATTCAGTAAAAGAAACTGTGATGCTAGTGACAAATATTTGAATATTGTCACAGATTATAATGACTTTTACATAAAGGTTTAAAGTCTAACAAATGACAACTTTTATTCATCACCTTAAATAGTAGATATATTAATCTGTTGCTACACTGATATGCATAAAAGATTAAATCTTCAAAAATAGTTCCTAATGGTCTGTTGACAAAAAGAACTTTTACAAAATAGCAAGCGATCGTTTACTAGAAAAGAAAAGTACGCATCATAAAATAGATGGGAAGAAAAGCTGTGTTTTTTTTTATATCTACATTATATAACCCAGAAAATTATTCAGGTATTACCAAAACTAAAAAAAAGGACACAAATATGTAGTCAAATTAAACTCAGTGGTGCAGCAGTACATGAGGGCCAAGGTCTACTGAGCCCATCTCAGTTTTCGTGACCTTAGGCACTGAGGTGCATGAGCAGATGTTCAGGTTAGGTGGTCAGTCTCATGCAAAACCCCCAGTGTTTCGTTCCCAAGCAAGCTTGGTACTCACTTATCGACCCACTGAAGGGATGAAAGGCCCATCTCAGTTTTCGTGACCTTAGGCACTGAGGTGCATGAGCAGATGTTCAGGTTAGGTGGTCAGACTCATGCAAAACCCCCAGTGTTTTGTTCCCAAGCAAGCTTGGTACTCACTTATCGACCCACTGAAGGGATGAAAGGCCGAGTCGACCTTGCCCAACCTGGGGTTTGAACCCTGGACCTGTGTCATGGAAGAGCGAAATGCTACCACTCAGCCACTAGGCTTCCAAATATGTAGTTATGGAGTATAATAATCAGTGGGTGATGAGAAAACCAAACCTGACCAAAACCTGAGTAATTATCCTGTGATAAAGAAAAGGGGGAAATAAATATTATAAAATTTTTGATCTTCAAGATATTTGTATATATATCCCTCACAGTGATGCATACAAGGGTGAGGTTTGGGAGTTCAAACGCCTCTCATAAATTAACAGATTTTTAATATTAAGCATAAAATATTACATCTTGGTGCTTTCATCTGATTTTTTAAAAATATATAAAGTTATCTGAGTAGATCACTGATCCCTCATGTGCTGTTTAAAAAATATGACAATAAAGATACAAAATAACAATTCAATTAGATATTATCGATTAATTTAATTGAAAGGCATGCAGCAGTAGAAGAAAAATAATTAATATATTTATAATGCACTGAAACATTTTCGAAAGTTCTGAAAAACATCTCTTATTACTTTATATTGAAACTTGAATGAAAATTATATACTCAGAAATGCATACTTTTCCATTACATGACTGTTTTTAAAAAAGATTTAAATTTAAAATTTAATGCTTATTTTTATTATATTATTATTTAACTATTATAATAACAAATTGCATATAATTAAAAAAATATTTTAAAGCAATTTATCGCATATATTTAAACATCTTGCATATTGATATTGCTTTAAATTTTGAAAATGTAAATATATTTTAAAAACTCAATAATTATATAAAACACTTTTATCTGAACAAAAAGAATCTTACTTTTTATAATTATATTTATGATAATATACATTTATACAGATTATATTAAAAAGATCAGTGGCGTAACATACATCCCCGCACTGCGGGGGGGGGGCAAGGCTTCTAGGGGGCCCAAAGCCTGACTGACACCATTAACGTAGGTTTTCTCAAAATTTGCTTTACATTTTAAAAAAATCGAATTTTTAAGTGATTTTCCAATTGGCGATCTAACGTCATTCATAATCAAAACTTAAAATGCTCATTAGTTATCTTGAATCCCACAGCTAAATCAAAATTTTTTTTTTTTTAATTTGCTGTAATCCAGGCGATAAGAGATACTTTTCTTTAGTGGGTTTTCTTTTTAAACCTAGATTATTAACAAATAAAACAAAAGTTAGATGGAGAATCGGATAAAATGCTAGGGAGATATAAAAATTCATTACTACTATTACAGTATACATTACATTAGCTGCAGGCAGAAGGGGAAAAAAAGCCATAATTTACTTTTTAAGAAGCAGCAGAGTAGTCCCCCTTCGTGTTTCAATTTCATTTAGCGAAGTCGTAAATAACGTACATGTTATGTTTTTTTCAAGTAAAATAGCATTACGATACTTGGAAAAGCATAGAGAGGATATTAAATGTTTATTTGAAGATAGATTCATGAGTATTCAATCAAATGAAGCATAATGAGAAGAAAGCATACTGGAATGTATCAGTTTATTTCTTTTTTCATGAGATCATTTTTGCTTCATACAAAGAACTCTCCTTATTAAAAGTTGCAGTATATACGCTAGAATATAATCAAACTTTAGGTGAAGCTTATCCCAGGATTCAGAAATGAAAAATGAGGTAAGTGATAGCTTTTTTCTTTCATAAGAATTTTAAATTGAAAATTATTTTCCAGTGTTTGTGTCTTTCTTAGTGCTCATTTTTATTTAAGTTACCCTGGTCATCTATCATTAGATTTCCCATTTGAATAAATATTATAAATACCCTCTAATGTTATACATTATTTACTTCATTTACTCAGACTCCGGTTGATTTTGTATTCAGTTATAAGTTTAATATTAAATATTTTTACGTGATGTATAAAGGTACATTATGTTATGGTTTGGCAGTCCGTTGTATATACATATATATATACACACACTTGCCAGAAAAGAATGTTCTTATGGACGAAAGAGAAGATAAGCCCTGAAGAAACCACCAGATTTGATAATTCAATGCCGAAGCGACTTCAGGAGGTTTTCAAAACTCGGGGTTATCAACCAGCTATTAAATAGATCATTATCGTTTTTAAATAATTTTTATAGTTACTACTAAAACAATAAACGCAGACTTTTTCGACTTGATTTTTGTTGGTATCGCTACAAACCTGTCCTTGTTTTAAAAGCTATGAAAGCAAACCGAGTTTACTTTTGTTATTTTCAATACTTGGAATGAAACTAAATAAAATATAATTTTAAAAAATTCCGGTTTTTAAACTTTTTTTTTGCGTTGTTTATGTAAGCAGTAGTAGGTGAACACACAGACACTTTTTCTAGCAAGTATATATATATATATATATGTGTGTGTGTGTAAGATCTGGCTTGGGGGCCCAAGACCTGACATTGCGGGGAGGCCCAATTATTTTCCGTTATGCCACTGAAAAAAATTATTACTAATTTCATCTATTCATACCTATAAGTTTACTAGAAGGCTCTAAAACTACAAGGAGGCTTTTAAGAGCTTCTTGCCATGTTTTGTCTGCTAAAATTAATTTTTCATATGAACGAATAAGACTCTGAAGTTCAGTCACAATCATAAAAGATAATAGTCTATCTAATCCAGTCAATCCTGGAGTTCCAATACTCTTCTGCAAAACAGAAAAAATACTTATGTAAGATGAATGGAAATGATTCACACACAAATAAATACTAAAAGAAAGTAATAATAAAAGAAATCATAATTTGGAATCAATTCAAACATCAATTTTGATTTTAAAATCAAACCCTTTTGTTAAAATTTCTAACAAACAAATCTAAATTTAAAAGTTACAAGAATAAATTTGGCTGTTACCTGAATCAATGAAAATAACTTTAAAGTGACAATTTCATTATGTGTCTTGACATCATACCATGTTGTTGTTTGATCAATATACACAGTTGTTCTAAAAGAAAAACAAACATAAGAGCACTAAAATAATAACATATTTATTGTAAAAGACAATATGAATATTTTTGCTTAGTCAGAAATAATGTTAAAAAATCTTATTCTTGTAACTGAAGCTTAAACATTCATTTAAAAGAAAAATAAACAAAGCAGGCTAAAACTAATTTTTGAACAAATCTTATTTAACAATACTCATTGCTTTATATATATTTTAAAAATTGATAACAATTATAGTATAGTTTATTTTTAAAAATATATCATACAATAGAATTACAATGCAAATAGAAAAAAATTTCAAAAATTATTGGATTTTACAAAAAGTTAATAGTTTACATAAATTTAGCATTGATTGTTTATTGTAATGTGACACTTAGAAGCAACATGAGGGCTATTAGCAATGATTCTAGTATTTTGAACCATTGTTAAACGATAAGGATGACATCAAGAGTAGCACACCATTCTCTTAACTTCCAGATCATATCAATGAGATGAGAACTTTGATTCAACTGATTTGACAGTCAATGTAATTGATTTCGAGTCTTCATTGGCATTAGAATTTGAATCCACAACTTAACAGAAAAAACATTAGCCTTGAGTTTAGGTCTTGATCACTCATCTTATATATATATACGTATATATATAAGATGCTTTTTTTAAAAATTGAATTAAAAAACATCACTATACTTTAATGATTTTATACCAGGTTTAAAAACTTACATTGCCTAAACATATTTCATTCATTACGTTTACAAAAGTCAATTTATCTTTTGATTAACATATAGTGAAAAATCCTTCACATATATAGATTGTAAGAAGATCATAAAACAAAGCAGAATTAAATACCTTGGATCAGTAATTCTGAGAACTTCCCTAGCTAATCTCCCAATAAAGTTCACAGATAAATTATCTAACGGTGGGAAGTAAGGAATAGGGATAGTACGTGACTGATGAATACTTTGCCAATCTTGAACCTATACAAGAGATAACAAATTTTTATAAAATAAGTTAAAATATAGTAAGGGTGAGTAATTGTATAATTTATAAAAGCATCTGTGACAGTATAAAAAGCATTTAGACTAAGATTTTAATTAAAAAAAGAACAATAAGATCTAAATATACATTGAAATTTATAAATATTTGTTAATAGTTAATAAAAATAGTTAATGGTTAATAAAATACTATTTCTAATATAATTGTACATACATCATTCCTCATATTTAGATATATAAAAAAATCAATTAAATACGCTATATTACCTTATGTCTAAGAAAAGCATTGCATTCTTGTTCAACATTATAATTTATGATTCGGGACATTTCTTCTTGCCAAATTTTTAAGCCGTAGATGCTTACATAATCTTGAATGTATTCAAAGGATCTTCGAAAACCATCCATTTTCTGGCCAATAGCTTCAAGTTTAGGAACAAGTTCACTTGACTAAAATAAATTAAATTCCAAAATTTTACAAACAAAACAAAATATTCTATAAACATACTTACTACCACAGTATTTTTCGCGTGAGTGAGTGAGTTAATATTAACATCACACTGTTCAGCTACATAGGGGCTTTTGGTGACAGACCTTGTAATTTTGAACCATGGTCAAGTGACAAAGATGACACTTGAGCTGGCACTCCCTTTCCTAACTACCACACACCAATGGGAGGATGTTTGAGCTCTCGACAGATTTAACGTGCATTGTTCCCCTACATGACCGGTCTTCAGCGGCACTAAGCTTGAACTCATGACACGCCAATCACGAATCCATTACCTTGGCTACGGCTACCGCAGTCTTACAGTATTTTTCAGAATTCAGGTGTAAAAAACCACTATTTACAAATTGTTTATTACACAAATAATACAAAACTGATACTTACACTGATACGCTACGAATTTGTAACATGTATTGTAATTGCACACAAATATGGCAAGTAAATTACAAGATAATTTGTGGTTGGTATTTTAGGTAAAGCATGAAACATGAGTAATCTCATAATTGACAGTCAGCATGTTAAAAACTATGTTCACTTCTATAAACAAAAAATATCAATTATATATTTTTATATATAAAATGTACATTGATTTTACATACATCCACTAAAAAGATATGAAAAATATATTCCTATAATTTTATATTTTATAAACTATTTCAACATTTTTATAAGGAAATTCTGTCTATTTAACATATCTTGCTTTTATATAATTTCAAATGAATATTTTCTCTATATATTAAATTCCTTTTAAAAAATTAAATAGACAATTTATTTTGCACTACCAAAAGAAATTTTGAAAAATTAATAATGGACTAACAAATAAAACATACATCACCCACACATATAAATATGGTATATGTAATAAAAAGGTAAGAATCTTTTTTTTTTACATTTATATACTATTTATTAGAAAAATCACAATTATTTTGAACTATCTCAATAACTGTGAACTAATTCCTCAATAATACAAATACTTATATAGCTGGGGTATTTATCAAATTTTCTGTATACTTTGTGAAATTTTTTTCTTCTATTTAGTGGTTTAAAAATATCAGAATTGTATCAGAAATAAATATAGCAGAATTGTTTTTAATTATCAGAACTTGATTTAAATAAGTTTACATACCTTTGCTTTTGGATTAAACACTAAACCTTCATGCAAAGCAGCAGCAACTTTTCGAACTAATTCCTTTCGAATGCCATCTTCTAATAACTGTTTTGGATCTATTTGAATAATACCAACTAAAGTTCTTTTCATCATCAGAATGCCTTCAGTAAAAACAGATATTGCATGAGTAAGTCTGGCAACCTACATATACAGAGAAAAAATATTAAATAAAATTTCAACTTAGAAAACAATATTTTATAATGCATAAGGCCCATTAAATACACCAATAATGTAATACAATAATTAATCATCAACTTGCTGGTTACTGCAATATAAGTGCCATAAGTAAATACTTAATGAGTTTATCTTATTATTTTATATGAACTTTTTTAAAAATATTTACTGAATATTTCATCAGTTAAATAATTTACAAAAAAAAATTATAATATATTTATTTTTATCTTGGTGAAAAATAAATTACTTGTTCAGAATTAGGACACGAAAAAATGACAAATGAATTTGATATTACATTAATTATTATCAACATCCCAAATCATTTTATGTATGTAAATAATAACAATAAGAAATATAGACCTTGTAACGTTCATCAAGTTGAGCATAAGCTTTTAACTGATCCTTCATAAGCCTAGTAGGAACTTCTTTTATTACATTCGTTTGTAAATCTATTATTTGAGCCATAAGACCAAACATAGTTTCAGGAATAATATGAAGGACTTTGCGTACATAAGATACTAGCTCCCCAGAATAGTATTGTGATACAGATAACAAATCTGGGCTTGCCGCTTGATTAATACGAAGTAGTGGAAGGTCTAAAGCAGAAGCAAGCTAAAAAAAGAAATATATATATATATAATAAAGATAAAACAAACATTGAAATTAAATTAACATTTTAAATAATAATTAAATATAATAATAAAATGTTTACTGCTTTTGCTCTGAATTAAATGAGATAGAAAATAATAATAATAATATAATTTCTTAAGGCAACTACAACCTGTTCAGATTTCTCTAGTCAAGTGATCTTATTCTTCACCTACTGTCTGCTACTTAAAATATTAAGAATGTTAAGGTTCTTTTGGTTGAAAATTAACTATTTGACATTTTTTTCTAATCTTTGATTATTAATTGCAAATTAAAAAATGCTTGGATCCTTGAAATTTTTAAAATTTTTTAATACTTTTAAATTAGCAAAAATTCTTTTAAAGATCTTTTCTTACTAAAATTTTAACTTATTTTTAGTAATAAACATTTATTTTTTTCCATTTCAAAGCAAAGTTTGTATAATATTTTTTTTTTTTTTTGATGGACATTAAAATAGAATCTAAACTTATTCTTTTAACACAATTCTGTTCATCAATAAAAACTTTTATGTAAACTTCATTAAATTTAAAATGAAACATATAACAAATACCTTTAAAAAAGTTGCCCTCAGTTTAATTGCTAAAGTTGGATCTTTTTTAATACCTTGTTGCATGAAACCTGTGTAACTGAAAATATTTCAAAGAAAATGTACAACATGTTACACAATATAAGTCATAAATTACAGCACTGCATAATTTATGAAACAAATGATGAGATTTGCCACTTTATACATTTATTTAACTTTTCTAACATGATAAAAATGAGGGAGAAATGTAAAAATAAATTTGTTTTTAAGGAAAAATTAAATAGTTTTTGTTCAAGAAGCAGGGAAATAATTGATAGAACAGAGAAAATAATACAGTTCTTTAAACCTTCCATATTTTAAAAAATAACATTTTCTTTTAAAAAATGCATTTTACCTTTATATTTTGAGATAACTTTTGAATAACATTTTTGTGGCATGAATACATAAATGAAAATTTTGCTTATGGCCAAACAAAATGCTAAGAAATACACGAAGCGATTGAAATTAACAAGAAACAAATGAATTATCCTTTTGACAGTAAAAGTGAAATACTAATTCGATAAATTAAACTATAAAAAAATTATTCTGTTGGACTGGTTATTAAAATTATATTCTTAATCCTCATGTTTTCTTCAATTTCCTGATCTAAAAATTATTCACCAAGAATTATCAAATTAAAAAGGAAGCTTATCCAAAAGTAATTATAAAATTGTTTTTAATAATTTAAAATAAATTTTAATTAAAAAAACTTTTTTATTTATATAATTTGAAAAACGATACAAAGTTACAGAACAAAACTTGAACAAATTGAAAAATTACAAAAACACCCTTCTTTTGAATTTTTTTTTTGAATAATTAAAAATATTTGTGTGTTGAAATGAAAACAGGGAAAAGAAAGAAAGAAATTTACCTATCAATAATTTCCCAGGCATATGAGAGATCAGCTACCATCTCCAGAGTGATTAAAACCTCTTCTTTTATATTAATTGTTCTTAGCATTTGATGTAAAAACTTTCTAGTGTCCATTAAAAATTGTTTAATTTGCAAATTACTTTCAAGCTGATGAAATTCTTGTACCTAGAATTATTTTGAAGAGTACAGATGTTAAAAAATTTATCATGGCATTGTATCTTACCAAATATGATGAAAATTATCAAAATTCAGAAGAATTAACCTAAAAAAATATTAATTTAATTAATTACATTTTGATACATGTAAGTTTAGTTTAGAAGAAAGAGAGAGAAGGAAGATTAAAATATATTTAAAAGCATTTTTAGTAATACTTTGGAACACTTACTGTATTTTGTTAAATAAAACATGTAGTCTAAATTTAAATATATTAGATTCCTTAGATAAGTATAAAACTAATGAAAATAACAAAAAGAGAAGATAACAGTATTAAATGTACCTCTTCAAGTGCTTGTATCAATTGCACAATTTTCCTACCAGTAGCTGTTGCATCATCATAATTTAGAGACTCAATCTGTTTTGCCATATCTTTAAACCATGCTTGTAAATTGTCTGATGGGAAGCATATTAGATAACATTAGCATAAAAGTAAATTTAATGAATTTTTTTGTCTATATTTTCAAAATTTAATTCTATTGTAAAATTGATTTGATTATAAACTTCAATATATGTAATACATACATAACATGCTTTGTGTTTATACATAATGCAACTCTTCAAAATGTTTAAATTGATAATTATTTCAAGACTAATAATTAAATTAATATGACGATTACCCCCAAACCCCAAGGAAATAAAGTTTTGAAAACATATAAAAATTTCTAAAAAAAAAAATTTATCATAAGAAAAATATGAAGTATAAAATTTCTTTTTATAATTATAACAGAATTAAAATAACTCATGTATAAAAAATGCCAGATTTATATTTAAATTGAGATAGCTAGAGTAGCCTAGTACCCTTTAAATTTAAAATAATTGTTTCAAAATATCATAACTATTAGAAAGTTTTAAAAAAATCTTTTAAATACAACTTACTTATTTAAAAATGTCTAATAGATTTAGGATGCTAACAATTACTATCCTTTTCTATTTGCAATAAAATTTTATATGTAGAATTTCATTACTAAAAATTAAAATAATTCATCAAAAATTAAAGTAATAATAAACACATTACTGGAAAAAATCAATTACCATTCTTTTCAATTCTTGTTAATGGTTTTGTTCCTGAAAAAACATCCCCTAGTTCAGTCATTCTCTCTATACTTTCTTGCTTATATTTTATCCACTTATCATGTTTTTCAGATAATAACTGTTTAAAAAGCTGAGCAAAATATAAATAAGAAAAACATGGTTAGAAAATAATTTCATCACTGTTTTGTATTTTGATCAAAATATTTTATTTATATTACTATGCAAAAAAGTTATTTTTATAAGAATATTTTAAAATAAAATTAAGAAATATTGTAAAAAAATACCTCCTTTAATTTTAGTTCAAACTGAGCAGTGTATAACAAGAGCTGAAACACTTGAAGTGGTTGATAATGACTATCACTAAGAACTTGATCTCTTAACTGTCTGCATCTCTTATTTTGTTCAACAGCTACACAAATAAATTATTACTAATATTAATACAATTTGATAATATTTACATACATTAAACCCTTTATAAAAATAAAATAATTAAATTGTGGATATTTGAATGGCAGTAAAAATTTACTACAATATTAAAAGAATGATAATATCTACTACAATAAGAACATTCTCCTTTCTTTCTTTCCCACACGAGATAAAGAAAGTTTATCAATCAAAATGTTTATAATTGAGGAAACATCCATTTTTTTTTTAGACATGAGGCCACTAAGCTAATAATAAAACAGAAAACACAATACAGCTTTTTTAGTTTTCAAGCAAAATAATGACATAATTTTCTAATAACAACAATCATTAATTGTATAATATATTCCCTTAATCTCAAACTGAACATAAATTAGAGTTGAGAAAATACCTTACAAAATTTTAAATTAATGTATGAAGCAAGGGATTGAAAAAAATTCAATTGATCTTAAAAATTCTATTTTTACCATGGCTCTGTTAATTTCAGTAACAGATCTAATAATTTTTTCATATACAAAAATAATGATCATCCAATTTTCAAAATAAACAATTTTTGTGCAATAAATAATTTTCTTAAAAAAAATTTAAAACACACTAGCACACCACATATTTATTTTACACCACTTAATCATATTTGTACAATCAATATTTTTGGCATTTTGTAACATAAATATAACCTTTTTATATCATAATCATATGTTTAAACATTAATAAAAGTATGGTTTGGTTTTTATTCCTTTATTTTTACCAACCTGGTGATAGAGGCACAGTGTGTAACAAAAGCCACCGCAAAGTAACATTGCATTCTCTCGCAACATTTAGTAGTTTTGGCACATTATCTAAAACAATCTCCTCCGAAAGAGCTCCTTCCTTTAAAAGTTGTTCAACTTGGGGAATCATCTTTACAACACGTGTGTGATACTTTTGAGACTGAAATATAGTTAACATAAAAAGTGATTGACTATAAATAAATAGGATTATAAATGCAAAGTAAAAGACAAAAGGTATTTATTGGTTATGGAAACTAAATTTGGGCTTATACATAAAGTAAATATAAGAAATAGAGGTGGTGCTATTTTTAAATATCATCAATAAAGTACCTTTCTTTTTGTTGGAAATCAGTTTGCATTTTTTTTTGTTGTTCATAAAATTTAGATTTTTATCATTGTAGCAAAATAGTAGAAAATCTAGTGATTAGTATAACAGGAAGAAATGGCCCTACGCTCAAACTAACTGCTTTCTATTAACAGATTAACAATATTTAAAAAAAACACCAACCTCAGATGGCCTTCAGCCCAGAAACAAATATAGATTCATAGCAATGGCAATCTTTGTATTGGCAATAACTAGGTAAAACAATCACTATAAGTATATATATATATATATAATAAGTGATTCCTATAATCAATAAGTATCAGATGAAGCATATTTTTATTCTAAGATTCCTTGATAGTCTCACATTTAACTGCTGTATTAGTATTTGCACCCAAATTTAGGTGTATTGACAAAATAGAAATTCATTTTGCAGGAGTAATATCCAAAATTTTATTGAAATTTACTTACATTTGATAAGAAATTATAGTTCATAGGTAAAAAAAATTTATGCCAAAAATTAAATTAAGAAAACAACTAAATTTTACACTTTTATGAACTAAGATATGTTTGCATATCCCTGAAACTTTTGTTTTCATTCACTAAAATTTTTTATCTTCACATAACTATGGACAAATGATTTATGTAGCAGTGTTTATATCTGAACACGTCTTTAAATTTTATTTATATATATATATATATATATACATACATTGAAGTTGCAAAAATGTTTTATCAGAGCAAAATTTTGTGCCTAAATTGATCTTTCATTTGTGTCATATATATGTTCAATGGAATTCATACCTAGTAATCTAGATGGCCAAATCATTTGCTGAAACTGTACGGAATGTTTATGAAACCATTCATGCATCGTTTTGGCTAGGAAACATGATGTGCTATCATCCTGGAAAATTCTATTTTTATTTGGGAATATGAAGTTTATGAATGGCTGCACATGATCCTTCAAGTAGTTGAATATAACCAGATGACAACTATCTCGGTTTGACTAAAGGACCTTTCCCATACCATGTAAAAACAGCTCATACAATTATAAAACCACCAGAACTTGCATGGTGAACTTGTGACAGTTAGGGTCCATTTCCTCCAGGGAAATGTGCCACACTCTAACCTTACCCCATCAACTATTACCAACTGAAGTCAAAATTTGTAAATTGTTCTAATCATGTTAAAAATTTTTTTCACACGAATCATTTGAGTATAAATGAAAGCCCTGATAATGCAATGTTCAATAATGTATCATTTCTCATATGATTGTAATTGACATCAAGATATTTGCATACTGCTATCAATGACTTTTGGCACTTTATAATATGTATGTGTGTATTAAATGAAATAACTATGCAAAAGTTGTAGTTTAAATTTAATAATTATAATATTTTTCATCTAAAAAATAATTTTTAAGATCAATATTATATTTAAATTATTAAAACTGTCAGAACAATGACTTCAGTTATTTAAATAACCAAGAGATATCACATTAATAAGCTTTAATAAGGCTAAAGAATATGACAAAATAACAATTTTTCAGTGCTGAATCTAATGGACAACAATTAAATGGATACATATATATAAACACAGAGATAGGGGTATTGTAAAATTTTAATTATTTGCTAAGCTATTTTTATCCAATTTGATTCCATTTTTTTGGTACAAAATGTTTTGTTTTTTTTGCATTTTATCTTCCATACCCTGATGCTAAAGACCTATCCTGTTACATGTTTAAATGAAAAATTGTTTATTTATGGGATATTTTGAAATTATAAACAGATGCCTGAATTCCAAATTTTTATGAAAATTGAGACATTTTTCCACTTGAAAATGTGTTGAATGGAAAATTTCATGTTTAGTTCAGGTTCTAATAGATTTGTCAGACATTTTTAATAAAGAAAATTAAATTTATATCTTAACTATTTTTAGTAATAATTAAAATCTTACAACAGTTCCATATATAATGCAAAACATTCAAGAATTTAAATTTACTATCTTAGGAGAAATATGAGCATCACAATTACACAAAATTACAGTTTGGTATTATAAAAATTTTTATAATTCTCAAAAAAAAAAAAAAACATTAATATAATTACATAAGCATAAATAAATCCCTCATGAAAGATAAAATGAAAAATAATATTTATAATAAAATAATTCAAAATTTAACATCTTTTATCAATTTAATTTTGATTAAATTTTTACTTGCATTTCATGAAAACTTTCTTGATAAATATTAAATGTAAAAAGGAACAAAAGACATGTTGCATAGCACAACAAAAGGAAGTTTCAAATAAAATATATTAAAAATATAAGACAAAACTTACTTGTTCCTTTATATTGGCTACATCCACCGTGTTACATAAAGCTTGCTTTGCAGCTTTGTAAGGTTCCCATGCATCAACAAGATTTACAACCATTCCCATATAGATGCTGACCACCTAAATCAAAATTGTAAATTAATACTAAGAAATATTTAAAGGCACAAAATAATACTTAATTTCCCTTACTTAAAATAGAGATTTTAGTCGAGTTTATGAATACCATGGGATAAATGAAGCAATTTCCTGAATCAAAAAAATTTGCATGAAAAGGAAGAGGGGAATTATTATTCTTAATGAAATTAAACATATCCAAAATTCTTCACTTAGGCACTGGTTTACTACAGCATTAATCACTTATATGATCAAAATTATATATATATATATATAATATATATATATATATATATTCCATAACTTTATTTTCTCATTCAAAATAAACAGTAGCAGTCACCACATTTACATGCCTTTAATACATAGTTTTCTGCACAATTATATCAAATACATTATTTACAAATATATTTAATGCATTACATCAGTTATAGTTGATAAATGATGAGGCAAAGATGTGCTCAAACTATGAAGATAGAAATAAGTCAGAAATATATTTGGTGAGACAAAAATAATTTATTTATTTTTCATTCCCTAGATGCTTGTTAAAAAAGAAATATGAAAGAAAAATGACTGAACAATGACTGTTTCCAATTTGTTTTTGAAAGTAAAACATGGTTAGAAATTGCCGCAGAAAAGCAGAGGTCAATGTTCAGCAATATTGAGAAACATTCAAGCACAAGAAGATAAATAAAATCATACAGTTATCCTATTGCATGACAATGATGGACCATATACAGTCAAAGAAATAAAGGAACTTTAGCAGAAATAATGGGAAATCTTGAGCCTTCCTTTCTCTCCAGTCCAGATCTGTCTCCATGTGACTTCTAAGTCTTTGGTGATCTCAAAATAAATAAATTGTAGGGAAAACTGCTTCAAATGAATCATGAAGTCAAATAATGCACTTGCTATTGGCTCAAATAGCAGACACAGGATATTTACACGAATGCAATTCTGAGACAAGTATCACAATGAGATAAATGCCTAAACAATTTTTAAGAGTACATTTAGGACTTGTTAATAAAAGTCCTGCAACAAATAATCTGTATTTTATTTATAAACTGCACTTTAAATAGTAGTAGTAATCATATCTGAGATCAAAAACAATATATATTACAATTTCATTATCTAATTTAACATAAACTGGAGTAGTACCTTACTACTCCGCTTAATACTTCAACAAATAATCTTCTCCAGAAATACTTACACAAATAATTTTCTTCACAATTATATTAAATCTGTTATATGTATATGTTACTGCTAAAGTGTGAAATCTGTTACTTCATAGAAAAACTAGGTATTTCATGAAATAACTAGACAAGTCAGTTAAAGTACATAAAATTATTAAATTCTATGATTTAACTAGGTATTCTGTTGAATAACAATTACTTTAACGTTAAAGTATGAAATACAGCAATCGAAAATTCTTTGTGTGAACAGATTAGGAACAAGAGATGACCGAATAAAACAATTGTACTCTAGATCTCAGTTTGGTATATGTGAGCGAGAATTAATTTCCATTGAAGAAGTTCCGAATATTGACACAATTCTTCGATCTGTTGCAACAGTTCGAAGTTGTCGCACTTGACAAGAATTTAAAAAGTACTTGTGTAAAAAAATGTGTAACAGTAAAAAGTGTGCTTATTTCAAAAATAATATGCAATGCAATTCAAAGTATCATCACAGCAATCCTTGCTCTAATAAATAATGAAAAGTAAAATAAAGGTATTTCATAAAACTTAAATTAATATTCTTTTTCATTTTTGTTTGAAAAAGTTTACACACTGTTCATATGAAGCAACAGTTTTTCTTCCTATAGGATGTATTTTTTTTAATAATATTTAAATATACTTTTATCTGCAACGTAATCTTGTTTTTTCCATTCTCTTTAAATAATGTTAGCAGTATCAGCAACAATAAATTAAATCATCTAATTTTCCTTATTATTTATCAATTAAACATCCGCAATGTGAACACAATGTATTTTTCAAGAGATTTTAGCTATTTATGATCAATTAATTTATAACATAATTTTCAAATTGTTTATTTTAACTTTATCTGTTTCCATCAGTTATTTCACAGAATAACTAACATAAAATCTAGCATATAATGCACACTTTTAACACAAAAATTAAGATTGAAATTTCTGGGTGCACGTTATACCCCAGGTATAAAAATGAGAGCTTTAAAAATAAAAATATATTATTAAAGAAGAGAATGTTTAAAAAGTTTATTTAATGGTTTTAATGAAAAGTTTTTTAATGATTAAAAGTTTATTTAGAAGAAATGATATTCCTTATGAACTTAAAGAATTGTAGTTCGAGAAGTATACTATTTTTTTTCTAAAGCTTGGAGAGTAAAACCTAGAATAAATAAGAGCATTGTGCTTGAACATTTCAAGTTTCTTCACAAAAAAAGAGGTTGTGTGCTTTACAGCAAATATACCTAAAAATTAAAAATTGCAGCTTGAGAGAACAGGAGCGCATTATACACCAGATTTTACAGTAGTTAAGTATGAAATTTTTCATCTATCATATACTTTAACTGACTTGTCTAGTTATTTCATGAAATACCTAATTGTTCTATGAAATAATTGAATTATACACTTTAACAGCAACATATACATAAACTATTGTTAAAATATTATTAATTTATTATGAAGGAAGCACAATTATTATCATTTTACTTTTTAATGCACTTAAATTTTCATTAATAATTTAAGTTCAAATTTTTTTTACCTATGTATTTTATATGATATATGCAGGTGAAAAAAAAAAAAAACTTTCCATTTCTAATGCATAAATATACAGTGGTGGCCAAAACTGTGGGCACTTTTTAATATTGTTATATTTTTAAGTTTGTATGTTTATAGAAAATGTTCCAATGCATAAAATGCAAAGTATTTTATATAATTTTAAAGAGAACTTAATACTGAATTCAATACAAGAAATAAAATTTAGATATTCACAATGGGAAAAAAGTTATACTCCAATAATTATCGATATTCATTAGATACTGATGATAGCAGTGAGTTATCAGTGCTTAGTGGGGTAGCCTTTATTTTTTATTACAGCTTCACATCGATATTTTATTGAGCTGAAAATAGTTTTAAGCTCTTCCTTCATTATTACATGATGCAAGGAAACAATTATATCCTTAATCAGCTCCTTTTTATTTCATGAATGCCTCATTTGGACAAGAGTTTTCAAAATATGCCACAAGTTTTCAATAGGATAGAGGTCAGAACTATTTCCTAGCCAGGACAACAACTCAGTAATCTTAAAATGATACTAGTCTTTTGATTACTTAACTGAATAGCAAGAAGCAGAATCTTGTGGAAAAATAAATGAAGCATTGTTCGTAAATATATCTCCGATGGAAAGTAGAAGTTGTGGTATTAGAATGGTGTCAATATAAATTTCTGACATTCAGTGTCCCATCGATGATATGAATGCAACCAATACCATCTGCTGATATGCATGACGAAATCATAGAACTATGTGGATACTTTAGAGTTGCCTGGATGCAGTCAGGATGTAACATTTTCCCTATTCTACGTCTTTCATATTTTTGGCCATCACTACTGAATAATGATATCTTAGTTTCGCCTCTCCGTATAACTTGTGACTACCAATCATTTGTCCAATTAATGTGTCCCTTTGACCACTGTAGTCTTTTTTAGTATTGCTGTAAATTGAGATAAAGCTTTTTTCGTGAAATTCTACCTTTTAGTCTAACATCTGCCAATCTTCTCCTGATTGTTTTTGAATTGACAGAAACACCAGCATCATTCAGATAACTTTTGAAGACAGTTGATGACCTTCTTTTATTTTGGAGACATAGTACTTTTGTTCTCTTGTCATCAACAGATGAGGTGCACCTTTTCCAGCCTTTTCCTACTTTGCTCTTTATTAAATTTATCTCCTCATATCTTAAACAAAACTTTCAGTATCCACATGTAGTCACTGAACCACTCATCTGTCTTGCAATTTTAACATAGGAAAGACCACTTTCTCATCACACATCTCTTTTTAGGTGTCCAATCTACACTTTTGTTTTTATTGCTACTTGACTAAATATCACTGTTGTCCTGGCCAGGAAACAGTCTTAACCTCTATCCTATTAAAAACTTGTGGCATCATTTAAAAACTCTTGTCCAAATGAGGCATTCATGAAATAAAAAGGAGCTGATAGAGGATATAATTGTTTCTTGGCATCATGTAATAACAAAGGAAGATCTTAATTTTCAGCTCAATGAAACATCGAAGCAGAGCTGTAATAAGAAATAAAGGCTACCCCACTAAGCACTGATAACTCACTGCTATCATCAGTATCTAATGAATATTGATAGTTATTGGAGTATAACTTTTTTCCATTGTAAATATCTTAATTTTACTTCTTGTATTGAATTCAGTATTAAGTTCTCTTTAAAATTATATAAAAGACTGCATTTTGTGAATTGGAACATTTTCTATAAGCATACAAACTTAAAAAACATAACAATATTAAAAAGTGTACAATTTTGGCCACCACTGCATATCTTTTTATGCACACACACATTATAAACAAGCATGACATGAAGGGAAGTTCTGTCTAGAATTGGTTTAATGATTTTCAATTCACAAATGATTGAATCTACAAAAAAGTAACATTAATCAAAATGAACAAACAAGCTTATGACCAATTTCTTACATAATGTTCATAAATCAATACATACCCAATTATCAGGAAAAAACTTGTCAACAATTTCTCTCATTTTAGCATGATGATTATGTAAAATATCAGGAGAAAAGTACAAAATAACATATAACATAGCTGCTTGAGTAGCTAATGCAGTACTCCTGTGTTCAGGTAAAGGGTAAGCAGATACCTATAAAATCCACAAGAGAAAATTTTATAAAAGACAGCTAACAGAGTTTCAAGGATTTTATATATAAATTAATATTCAAGAACATTATTAACAAATTTTAAAAAATGCACTTTTACAGTAATTTTTAAAATACATCTTCAAAAATAAAGAGATATTCAATAATATTATTATAGCATAACACTTTTATTTATTAAGTTTAGAAATTAAATGAATATGTATTAAATGCAGAAAGTGTGATTTACAATACAGAATACATGCTCAAATTTATTCTAATGATTTTTTAAGAGAAATATAATGAAAGAAAAGCCTCCTTTACAATAAAGTCATTTTCACAGGCTAGTGTTGCCAAATAATTGCACAATTTTTTAGCATAATATTATTTAAAATAGAAAGAGATTTAATGCATCAATTAGTAGAATTGAAACACAGAAGAAAATTTCATACAGTGAAATTGGTTTGGATATATATATACACACATTACCATTGTGTTCCTTCTTATTATGGTCTTCAGAACATATCTAATCACAATACTTGAGCATTTCAATTAGAATATAAATTTATTTTACAT
The DNA here is from genome assembly GCA_019973975.1 of Trichonephila clavata. Classification (NCBI taxonomy): domain Eukaryota; kingdom Metazoa; phylum Arthropoda; class Arachnida; order Araneae; family Nephilidae; genus Trichonephila; species Trichonephila clavata. Next base: position 75,314 of record BMAO01007404.1, read on the forward strand.
GAAGAGTAAGCTGCATCATCATTATGGCATTAATAACATAAAAATAATAATTTTAAAAATAGAGCTTTAGCTAAAATAATCCTTTAATGTTTACAAATATCACAATTATTGTTCCTTTCCCCAATTAGATTCTACATTTTCATGAATGATTTCTCTTAATGGACCAATGATTTCAGATGTATAGGGAATAAATTTTGAAAGAAAATTCATCATGCCCAACAATCTCCTAATATCAGTTCTTGACTTTGGTATTGACAACTCAAAAACTGCTTTAACATGACCTGGATTGGGTTTTATATATACTCAGGTTGATATAATTTAATCAACATATATTGCTTATGATGCCTGTACAGCACTTTATTTAGATTAACTTTACATTTACAGAACTAGCTCTTTCTAGAACTTTAGACAGGAATGCATCACATGCAAGTCTTCATCATATTCAGTCATCAAAAAATGAATCTCTACACCATCAATACTCCTAAAATGCTATTAATTACTTTTCTAAAACATTGCAGGTGTAGTAGCTATTCCAAGCAGCATTTCATTAAATTTGCACCTTCTAAATGGATTATTAAAATAAGCAAACATCAGAGCTAATTTCATCTAGTGGTATGTACCCAAATCCATCCTTCTATCTACTGCAGAAAATGCTTTATTTTTAAATCTACTAATTATATCATCTGCACAAGGAATTTTAATAATATTCTATTTTTGTTACTTTTTTGGGATCACTAGAATCTAAACATAATTTCAGATTCCCATTTTTTTCTTTCTAATTTTAATTTACCTAAAATACTTTTTAAATAAGGCTATGAAGTCTATGGAACATACCTTGAAGTGTGAATTACAGTATAGTAATAGTTTTCTTATAGTTTTGTACTTTCAACATTTTGTGATATGGTTCATTTGGAAATTCACCTGTCCAAATTGATACATTTTGAAATGTTTTATTAACTTATTTTTACTTATTTTACTGCATTATATACAGGATCAATTATTTTTATTAGTTTCAATTCCATACAACCTTTTAACCCTAATATTGGTTTGGATTTTATACTAACTATACAGAATAACAAATGAGCAGTTTTAAGTTTACTAGTAGACCAATTAATTATAAGAGTACCTTTAAGCTTCAATTTAGAATATGTAAATGAATATCTATGCAAATTTTTTAATAAATTAATGATATATCAGGTAAACTGGTCATATAGTATTTGCTTATGATAGATAAAATTACCTGATTATAAATATCATCTGAGCGTAACCTTCCAATAATCATACTGATAAATGTAGGATTCATAGGAACTCTCCTAAAATATAATAAGAACAAATATAAAGACTATCAAGATAAGGATAAAATACATATCACAAATGATTGTTTTTGTACTCTTGACTAGAAAGCTTTTTGTATATAAAACTTCTATAATTATCAAAAAATAAAATAAATCTCAGGAATATTCTATATATTTAAAATTAACATCTTTTGAATTTATAATGATGTTTTACACATATGCATATTTATGCATGGAAATTAAATATAAAATATCTAATTAAATATTAAAATACATCATACAAATTCAGTAAATCTGAAAATTTCATTTCAATCTTAAAAGCTTACAATAAATAAAAACAATAAATTCTAACAACAAAATAGCATTCACAATAATTAAAAAATATAATAGAAAAATACTTTTCATTCAGGTTAAATTTAATAAAAATTAGGTTTTTAAAATGAACAGTAAATCAAAAACCATTTTAAAAAAACTAAAATTTTAATTTTTATAAATAATATGTAATTTCATTATACTATTTTCTGTAGATTAGGTACTAAAAATTAGCAATAACTAAAGTGATTTAATTAACAACATTAATCCAAACAACTAAATTATACATTATCTAAATATTAATTCAATACCTGAAATATTCATCAGGATAATTTGGTACTCTTTTTGCACCTGGAGTAGAGCTATATCCAGTACTCCGTAAAAGCTTACAAACATCATCAAGATTAGAATCCATACTAGATCTCTGTGCACTAAAATTTGTTTAAATTAAAAGAGAAAATAAGCTAAACAACAATTAATTTAAAATTGTAAAGAAATTTATTAGTAAATACATGAATTTAAATTAATCTTAATATAGCAGACATGAAAAATTTACCTGTAGCGGTAGTAGGAAACCAACATTCTTTCTCTAACAATTCCTTCAATTTTTTGGTCAATGACCAATAAAATAACTCCACATAAAAATACTGCTTCACACTAAAATGATATAAGACATAGTGCATAAAACCAGAAAAATTCCAGTCAAGATTAAATACAATTTAAATCAATGTATATTTATAATGTTGGTAATTTTTTCAATTTATCCTTTTATTACTTAAGAAAAACTCCAACACTGGATATTTTTATCATGTTACTATAACTCTTTTATTTTTTAAAAAGTTGAATTCGAATGGAATCACCTCTACAAACACAAAATCAACTAGGACAGGGGTTGGAGATTGTGGGTTGTAAGTAGCTCTTAGCATAGTCATCTATGACTTTGCAGCAGTGGCGCACACAAGGCCCGGGGCCCCGGGTCCGAACCCTCCCAAAGCCCTTGATTTTTTTTCAATTGGTTATAATCCTATGTACATAGTACAAAAAATTTAATTAAGTATTTGATATTAATAATTAATTTTATTAATTAATGGTAATTACTTATTTACTAATTAATTTTTTACTGTTTTTTGTTGTTGAAAATCGACAAAATCAAAAGAATATGTAGGGTGGTGTATTGGAGCATGATACAAGAATGGTGGACTTTCGACTCTGGACCCCCTCCCTCTTGAAAAATTCTTGTATGTGCTACTGCTCTGCAGATTTCTGTCTCTACATATTATTAAAAAATAATTTTCTACTAAAACTTTGATTTACCATTCTCTTAATTTTTCCTTTAAAATTATCTATCGAAGAACTTTACCTGCATTTGCACAAACATTTAAATGCCTTAAGGTAGCTACTGAACTTTATTATGCAAGAAAAACACTTACAATTTTTTTTAATTTAACAAATATAAATTAATATAGATTTGAAAAAATGTAGGGAAATCCTTACGCCAAAGAGAATCTTAGAGCATGATTTCAATTAAGCACAATATGAGAATTAAATAAAAGGATGTGCAACACTTTAATGTCTTAAAGAGATTCAAAATTAAAGAAATTTTCATCCAACACAGTACAAAAGAAATGCTCAGTGCACAAGATATGTTCATGGGACATTTTCCATTCTTACGTACATATTATATAACAATATAAAAAATATTTTGAGCTTGGGCAGTCTTGATTGTGACTGCTATGGGAAAGATATTGGAGGACTCTTGGGTACGCAAGCATACAGATGGCTCTCTCATACCTTCATTATCTTGTTGCACTAACAATGAGCTCTTTTCACTTAAAAATCTATCAACTCCTGGAGTAGATATTTAAATTATAAAAATTTAATTTACAAATTAAAAAGAAGAATTAGAAATTTAGATATCAAAAGTCAAAATTCAAGTTCATAAGCTGATAGGTATAACTAATAACCACAAATTTTTTAAAAAGAACTCTAAAGATAAAAGAAAAATTGCATAGATTATAACTTTTTTAATATAGAAAATTAAATATTAAGATTTGTTTTCAAAGAAAACATGCTCATCAATGCTGATAAGTTTACCTTATTCTGAAACAAACATTCATATTTCACACAACAAATATTTATTATCTAAAAAACTACAATAATTTTATTGATGTTGCATGATTTTTTTAAGTATGTTAAAAGTTTCATAAATATGAGCTATTGATTAACATTGACAAATATTTAACAAACAATCTATATGCTTAGAAATAAAGTACCAAGAGTTGACGTCCATCTTCATTGGCTAAAACTGTTTCCAATGTTTGTTGAATATATATTCCTTCATCTAAATCTTCCAAGAAACTGATGAAAGAAAAGTAATTACATGTAGAATAAAACCACGAATAAAATAAAAAATTAAATAAATGTTTGATTTACATATTCCAGACAAAATTTATTTAAGAAATACCACATATTAATAAGGTTTCATATATAATTTAAAGTAAAAGTTGCCTAATTAGTTTAGTGTTCTTAGTTATAAAATTAAAAGTTGAAAAGTTAAAAATTGTTTGTATCTAATTTAAAAAATAACCAAATACACATTTTTAAAATTAGAAACACTAGGAATTTCCCAAAGTTTAAAAAATTATTAATTTTATTTTCAATAATAATTCTTGAAAAAAATAATTTAACATTAAAATATAATTCAAAATAAATAAATAAAAAAAAAAATATAGGACTAGAGTTTTCCATTTTTGTTCAAAATATTTTAAAACACAAAATATTTAGAAATGAAAAATATTAAATTCAAAAATATAAAATATCTATTTACCAAATGTATAACATTGAACAGTAATATTTTTTTTAAAAAATGTTGTATGCGCACACTTACTGTTGAAAATCTGTGATATATTTTTGAACACTTTCAAAGGCTAAATAGAATCTTGTCAAAATGTCAATATAATTTTCTTTAAATTCTTCATCTCTATCTTGTAGTTGCTAAAGTAAAATAAGAAATAAAATAATTGATTTACAAAATTTTACTATTTTCAAGACATTTTTAGGAAAAAAATTCAAATAAAAATATATTTAAAAACAGAAAAAAATATAAATATTTCATTCAAAAATAGAGTATCATAAAAATTAAATTAAATTATGCATGTCACTAAAGTCCAACATTCTGGATTTCACATTTTATCCTACAGAACTTTTCTTTCCTGGGAAATATTAGAACTTTTAAAGTATTTACATACACTAAATGTTTTGGTGCTTGATATTACATAAAAATTTATATTTATAATTCTGAATGCAACAATTTATTGTATATTTTATTATTAGTTTAATAACATATATTTAATGATTCTAATTTTCCACTAAACCAGGGATGGATAGCATGTTTTTGGCTTGCATGCCTCATTGTGGGAGTGAAAGATACCGGAGGGCTACACCTTTTTAAAATGATTATATTCATTATACAAATTAATAAATATAAGTTTATTAAAATAGTGGTGATTTTATTCAGTTTACTTACTGTGAAAATTTCATACAGTCAATAATTGCAAGAACATGTAATTTTAGAATCAGCTTAATGAGACAAATGAACTCTATCATACTTTTCTAATTTTTTTTTAAATGAGTGAGATTGCTTGTTTAAATTCTCATCACAGCTTGCAAGTTTGTGTCAACCAACTTGCATCTATATTTACTATTGTTGATCTTCATACAAGAAAATCTTTGCTCACAAATATATGTCAACTAAAATATAATGAACAATTTCCCAGTAAATTTCTGCATACATGCAAATTTTTCAGCTGACAAAGACTAATAAAAGTCAATGTCCATAGCATATTAAATATTTTTTTCATACTGTGATCTAGCTTCAAATCTATAAGTTTAAGTTGTAGCTCCTCAAGTGCTGAATCAATATCAGTAGTAATGAGATAACAGAGCAAACTTAATTTGGGCTCAATTTTCTTAAAATCCTGAAATCTTCTTGTGACTTCACCCTCCAAACTCTGCAGATGATTTTCTAGAAGAGACACCTGCTTGCGTGTGAGTACTTTGTTTTACTGATAGTAAAAATACAAATCTTTGATAGCCACACAGGGAAAAAATTTCTGTTCAAAGTGGATTCTATGACCGTCTTGGCAGGCTGCTAGTTGCTCCCCCCTGTACTAAATAATTCTAATTACACTCTACTTATAATTAGTCTTCTTGATTTAAATAAGCACATTAAAATAAAACAAATTTGAGATTTAATTTCAAAATGAAATGGTTTCTATTTTAGTACCATATCTAAAAAATATATTAAAAAAAATTTATTTCAGTACTTGCCAACACAACTTGCTATTACAACAATGCCCAACACATTTAACATAACTCGCCAAGTTGGCATGCTGAAATGGCAATCATGTGCTTTGTTCCATATAATGTGTCGTCAATGCTGTTGTGATAATATGTAAGTACTATAATTTCTTCCTTTTAATTTGAAATATTAATGTAAATAAACTTATTTTAGTAGTTCACACAGATTGAAAATTATTAGGCATAAAAAAATAAGTATTCTGGGACAGCAAATTCTAAACTACTAATTAGATAATACTGAAATCTTTTATTTGCATAAATTTTATGGAGCCATAATAAATATGTCTATTCCCTACACAACTACCATTTTACTTTACTTTTTTCTGTGAAAGGTTAAATTAGAAAATTTGTAAAATAAAATTATAATGTAATAATATTTTCCATTTAAAATAAACAATGGACAGTAAAACATTTTCTATTCAGAAATACAACAGTAATCAGTCAAGTATGTAGTGAAATATCATCTTACACTAATAAAATTATATAAACTGTTATATAGAACATATTCTTAGCAAAAGAACCATAATTAAGAAACATATTTCATAATAAATGGAATTTATATATTTTGTTTCATAGAGAAATATACAAAAAGTTTATATTTTTAAGAAACTTTGTTAAAAAAATATCTTGAATCAATAAATTTTTTCTATTTACTTCTCAACTGCTATATTATTTTGAATAAAATCATAAAAAAATAAAATGATTCCTTTATGATATATAATTTATTCATATAAATAATGGAATACAATGCACTATATAAGCCCAACATGAATATAATTGAAATAAACTGGTTCTACGAACCTTTTTCTAACACTACCAAGAATAAGAATAAAAAATACAATTTGTAGCCCCCCTCCATAAGAATTCAGGGGCATTTAAAGTTTACCAATAAATTGCTGAGTTTAACACATAAGTTCTCCCCCCCCCCCAAAAATCTAGGAAAAAATTTAAAACAAATTATAAAAATATATTAAAAAAACATGTTGAGATTCTTCATTGTTTCAGATATAAATATAGATCTATGTTATAAAATCTACCAACAATTCACAAAATAAAAAAAATTATTTAATTTTTGACACTTTAAATGAGCCAATAAAAAAAATTACAAATGCAAAGGATTAGAAAAATAAGAATACTTTGTTTCTGGATTAGAAAATAAAACAAAATTGAAAGTTATGCTATTGAAGGTTTTGATTTTTCGATTTCTGTTAAAAACAAAACTTTCTCAGTAAAAATGCATATTTAGTTCATGTTTATTTTTTAAAATACCATCAATAAGATTTTATAAAATGCACAAAATTAGCACCTACAGGATTAGATTCAATTTTATTTTCGTAGAAATCAGTTATTTTAAAATAACTAAAATCACATAGAACATCACTATATTTCTGTATGTCATTTTTTAATTCAAGCCGGAACACACGAGGTATAACATCAGAGAGTCGAAGAAGTTCAGCAATAATTGCATTTCCTCTAGATACAAGTCTCAAAAGAGTTTGTCCACAAGCATTATTTTCGGCCAAAAAATCAACCATTTTTTACATCTGGAAAAATAATTTCACATGTGGTTTTTACAAATTGAAAACATCAACTCAAAAAAAATTTCATTTTAGCAGACGACCTCTTTGAAATGCATTGGTTTGGTTTTCAAATCACGATTGTTTACAGTTTACACCTCCTGCTTTTCTTTCTGTTGCCATACGCATGATTTGCTTGATGATTTAGTTTTGGTATTTTTTTCTCCTAAAACCGCTACAGTAGTTAAGTGGTCATGATTGCTAGCTCGTGATCAGTGATTATTTCTACCAAATCGTATTGCCCCGGAAAACCAGGCATATAGAGGAGACTGATGCGCATTACATCCTCCCGTAAGTGTGGTGAGGTAGTTAGGAGAGGGATGTGCCATCTCAAGTGTCATCCTAGTCACTTGACCAAAGTTTAAAGTTATAAGGTCCAGCACCAATAGCCCTAGTGTTGCTGTATAGTGTGACATATAACTCTAGCTCACTCACGTCGAATCGTATTCGTTCCCTAATGCCATGAAAGGCCCCACGTGTAGAGGAAAGAATGCACATTAAATTTGTCGAGGTTCAGTGTCCTAATGTTGGCATGGTATTGAGATCTAGAGGATGAGGGGCCTGTTGTTCATTGTTTGGTCATGGTCCAGAATCATCAATAGCCCACGTGTTGACTCAAAACATAACGTTAAAATCGATCAAATAATACGTCTTCCTAAAAAAATTTCAAATGATAAGAAGACCAAATTATTAGTTTCCAGTTGCAGTAAAGATATTTTTGAGAGAGAGAGAGGTCAGCCTTAAAGAATATAATAAAAGAATTATTACGTCGAAAACTTAAACAAATGGTTTTATCACCAGGGCCGATCCTAGGGTGTCGGCCGCCCTCGTGCGAAGCCCTAATATGCCGCCCCTTTAGAGAATTTTTTTTATTTTGAATAATACTTATATATTTAATTATTTATTGTATTACTTGCATATTTTTACTAACTTATTATTATACTTATATATTTAATAACTTATTGCAATACTTATATATTTAATTATTTATTACAATACTTGTATATTTAATTGCTTGTATACTTACGCTTTAAATGACTTATTGAATACTCATTTTTTGAGGTTATAAACTCATTTACTTGTATAAGAGTAAAAAGTAAGACATCAGTAAAAATGCAAACAAAATTTGAAGTGTTAAACTTTATTTTTTATTACTTTTATTTTCCTGGTCAGCTAATAGGATATAATAGCGACAAAATCTTAATCATTATGCGCCTTTTTTCCCCTGTTAGATGAAGATGATTGTTTACTTATTTCTAGGACATTGCACAATTGTGCGAACATTGTTTCCATCATCTTTTGCATTTAATTCATTATGGTTGCAGCTTGTTTTTCTAATGCTATTTGAAAATTGGTTACCATGTTTTCTAATTTTTTTTCAAATTCTTGCATGTTGGGTCCTGGGGATGTTGTCTTTAATACTGTAGAATATTTTTCCGAATAAGTTTCCTTAAATTTTCGTCTTGCTTCTCCCAGAGTTAAATGGTTATTGCATTTGAATTCAAGTACTTTTTTTTCTTTAATAAAAGTAGGACAGTTGGGGGAATTAGCCGGGTGATCTCCTTTACAATTTGTACATTTTGTAGTATTCATACATTGACCGGTGTGAGACTCTCCACAGTTTATGCATTTTGTAGGGTTTGAACAGAATCGAGATAAATGAGTGAAGCTGAAACATTTATTACAATGCCTCGGTTTGTCTATAAATAACTGTACTCGATGATTAAACACACATTCATGATTTACACATTCTGGTATATTTGTACCTAGAATGGTAACTAAAACAGGAGAAACTTCTTGGTGGCTGTTAGGTTTTATAAAGCGTCTCATTTAAACTAATTCTAGATTCTTTGCATTTTTTTAGCTTGGTTGCCACGTCTATCAGATGTACAGTAGTTGGGATATCAAATAGCAAAAATCGAGAGGTGAAACCTTCCCATTTAATATTAGCTTTTACTGGCATGTTTAATAATTGATTAATAGCTAATATCTGAGTAGCAGATACAGAGTCCGAGGTATTAATTCTTATCTTACTGCTTCGAGTAAAGAACATGTTCGTTATACTCACATGTTTGGGTATTCTGCTTTTTATTTCTGCATGTAGAAGATGGGAATTCAATTTAGGGATGCAAGCTGATTTTTCTGAATGTTCAAGTAAAATTGAGAATTCCTTAATATTTTTATTGCCTTTTCGTAAAATTAGTTCCTGGTCAGTATTAGAGCTCCTAAAGTACCTAAAATCTGCGGCTTCTGCCATTTTTTCTGGCATTATAATGATTGATCTTCAATGTCCGTTATCCGGAACAAGGATTGACTCAGCTTGAGTCTTCGTCTAAGTTCAGCAGTATTCAAATCTTCACTGTATAAAAATCCTCCTCCTTATATCAAAACAAATTTTCTTTTTTTTTTCAATGTCCACCGCTTCTTCAAAATCACAAAAAAAAAAAAAAAAAAAGAATCACAAGAAAACAAAATACAGTCCGCTTGTTTTCAAAATCCTATCTCACCTCTTTCGGCGAAATTTTCTGAGTCAAAAAACCTATTTTAATTTTATTTTATAGTAACTACACCCAAATGTAAACAAAACCTGTGTGGCTCTTCACCAAAAATTTACTACTCTTGTCCCCTTTTGGATAGCAGACACAAAACATCGTATGGGTAAAAGGAATGTCCATTGTGACCCCACTCTAGGATGCGGAGATAGATACTAGGGAAAGATGTGAAAAAATAAATCAAATTTCATTTTTTAAGATACATTCCTGCCTCTAACCCTTCAAGTTTTAACATAAGAGAAAACTGACAGTAAACATACAGGGTACAAAATACGGAAATAAAATACATTAAATAAAAACCAAATTCACATCCAATAATATTTCAGAAAATATATCAAATTTTCTGTCGAATTTTGGATCGAATTTGTAATATATATATATTACAAACTCGATCCAAATGCCACCCATAAGATTTACCTCCCCGCGCAAGGGTCCGTTTTATCCGGCCCTAGAGCCCCCCCCCCCTGAGGCCCTAGACCTGGGCCCAGTTGATCAATTCCTTAAAATGTCTCTGATCTTGATGAGTGGTTATGACTGATAGTTAATCAAATTGTGAAAATTCATCCCTTGGTAAGTGCATCTGCGATTGTTTCAGCTCGACTATTAACAACTGGAATAGCTTACAGAAATCTATGCAAAATTTAAACAGTTTTTTTATTAAAATAAAGATAATGATTTGACATTATTTGTCCAAACTAATGAGTTTTGGGTTAAAAGGCTTTAAAGGTAGATCAATTAGTTTTGAAGCTTAGTGTTTGATTGCGACGATATTAAAAAGAATGATCCTAGTTTTCATATGTCAGACGTAGCGATCGCTTTTACCATGTGAATTAATACCTATAACAGTGTTTCTCAAACTGTGGAGTACCTCCCCTAGGGGGCGTGCTAACCATACAAGGGGCGCGAGCGTATTGAAAAGTCGAACACAAAAAATTATTTAAAAAATTCCTAATAAACTGAAAATAGACAAATAAAATACATTCTGCATAATAAAAAATAAAATACACATTTAAACTGATATAATACACTTATAATTATATCAGTACTACGCAAAGTATTTTATTATTAATTTAACAATACTAAGTTAAGAACAATCTTAATAATTACCAATGATCCCATAGGCTTTCATATATAAAATTAAAAACAAAAATTAACACTTATCGTTAAAATATCCAGGCAAATCTTTCTCTTCAATTGGTACTTCTTCGATAATTCCTTCACGTAGCCATTCGGAAAATATGCCCTCATAACTATCGTACAAATTTTCCTGAAATAACTTCTTGGTTGTGGTGTCTAATCTTCTTTTAGCTTGCTCAAAATTATCAGGTAAAGGCACACAGTTATCTAACCAAGGCAAATGAACTTCATAGCGATTATCTTCATTGTACCTAACAGTTTGAAGAAAATTTTCAGTAATCAAATCCTCTTGCTCTTTTTTAGACAGCTTTTCAATAGGATCCTTGATTCCAATAGAATCCAGTTTCCAGAAGTCCGAAATGTCAAACTCTTTAGCGAAAAGTGATGTCACTAACATGGCATTGCTTGTAGTAACTTTACTATCAGGAACTTTCCCTAACAGAGTCCACCCAAGCAAAGTTTCAATGGCTACTAATCCGCATGGTAAGACCCTACGCTGACCGATTAAAATCTTTCCAAAAAGATCAGCTCCTATAAGCACTTGTACAGGTTGTGTGGCTTTTCTCCCACATCACTTAATGTTATATCCCTTTCTTGAAGCTCTTTTAACCAAGGCCCGGAGTTCACAGGTGATACATCATTACAAATAGCTACCTGATCCAAAGCTTCAAAGTTGCATGTAAAATTGCTCTTAATATTTTTCAACCTAATTCTGTAACATGTATGTACAAATTCTTTAGATTTAATCCCACCAAACAGTGAATGTACCAGAGTTTCTTTCTTTATAGGAACGTATCCCATTTCTTCGGCAAGACTCTTTACAATATAAGACTTTTGCGAGCCGGTGTCCAGAACAATTCGCACGATTTTTTCTTTTTTATCTGATATGAGCTTACACTTTAGAGTCTGTAAAAACACTTTAGGACCCACACTCAGGTTGGACATGTTGACCTCGTTGAAAACTTCAGCTTCTTCCGTCTTCTTGAAATCATTTTTTCTTGACTCGTTTGTTTCGCACATCAAGGGAACATGTTTCTTCCCGCAAATTACACATCTCAAAACTGAACGACATTTTCGGACGGGGTGACCGGGAGCCAGACAGGCAAAACAACAATTTTTTCCCTCAAAATCCTTCGTTTTTCATCTAAACTCATTTTTTGCGCAGAAAAACAGTCTGCACTGGGATGAGTTTTCTCGCAAAACGCACATGACTTTTTGGTTTTATGAGTATATGGATTGGTAAAAAGACCGGAGGCGGTGGGTGTTTTATTTTGTTTTACTCTTGGTTCAAATTTCTTATTTCTAAACCCAATATTGTCTTTATTTTTGTTTAAACCGAAACCTTGCATCGCCAAACAAATCCTTTCTTCTGATTCTACTTCAGATTTTAAGAATTTTAGTAAGCTACTAAGCCTTTCTTGTGGTTCGCCACTATGATGGAAATCAGGACCTCTTTGTCTTTGCCATGCTCTTAGTATATCTTCCGGTAAGCATGACTCAACCAAAGGATGAAGTAGAGCAGCGCTTTTATCCGTTGTTACGCCAAGTGTCTCTAATGCCCTAATCTGAGACTCCAAATGGTCATACAGCGTACATAAATTAACAGTCGAACTTTGCGAAGCGTTTTGTAAAACCAATTTTAAAAGCTCGCGGACATAGAATTCTATAAGTAAATCAGTTCGACCAAAACGCGATTTTAAAGATTCAACAGCTTTGGCGTAGTTGGCGCCGGTGGGTGGAAAACTTTCCACTACCTCCCGAGCGCGTGAGCCGCTAACGGTTGCTTGCACTAAATACTGAAATTTATTTTCTGGTGCTATATCAACATCATTATGAACATGTTCGAACTGGCTCCAAAAAGGTAACCAGTCCTTTAAATCTCCCGAAAAATGGCGTAATTCTAACTTAGGTAAGTGAAATTTCTTTTTTACACTACCTGACTCTGGCGTTTGATCATCTAGAGTATGTAAAACTGTCCGGGAGTTCAATCTCGCCAAATCCAACTCATGTTGCCTTTGTCGTTCTCTTTCTTCTTCTTGGCGCTTTCTCTCTTCTTCTTGGCTCTTTCTCTCTTCTTCTTGGCGCTTTATCTGCCTTTCAGAAACAGTTGTAGCTAGTATGGTTGAAACAAAGTCCGGATCATTTTTATATTCTTTACTGTTTAAAATTACATCTTTCAGTGTAGATATGGTAACTGTTCAGTGTACGTGTATGAAATTGTAAAGCGCCCTCTAGCGCTCATAGTGATTCAGTGTACTCTTAGACTCCAACGAGTGAGGAGTCTGAGTCGAGTAGTTCCGAGAGAATAAAAATCAGTCCACTGGAGGAGAGCTTTTTATTTCAACGTGTATGTGTCTCTCTTTAACCCAGCTAACGACGACCCCTCATTGCGTGGTCCAGTCTTCGCCTGGAGGCGACCTAAGCATATATAAAATAAGAGGTATGTGCTGTTGATTTTTGAACTTTCGTTGAGAAATTGAGACTATTTTATTGAGAATCAGTGTTGTGAGAACTTTAATATTTAACAATGTTTAAAGGAGCTAAAAAAGAAGATATGAAGCGCATTGCTTCTGAATTAGAGCTATGTCTGAGTGATAAATTAACTGTTATGGACTTGATGGATCTTATTAAAAATTGTGAGCGATTCAAAAATGATCCTGATTCAGTGCATGAATTAGCAAATTTAATTATCGAAGAAAGGAAAATGGAAGAAAGTCAACAATTAGAGTTAGAAAAAATCAGAGAAAAAGCTAAGGTTGATTTAGAGATAGCGAGAATACGAGCGAAAGATATAGACAATAATGTGGAAATTAATTGTAATAATGATTCTTCTTCCTTAGATTCTTTAATTAAAAGTATTCGCACGCTTACCGTGAAAATTCCCGCTAAACCTGAGGGATGGGGTTTCTTTTTTTTATCATTAGAACGTGCATTTGCAGTCAAAACTGTTACTGATAAATATAAGCCTGAGATTTTGTTAAATTTACTAGGAGAAAAAGCTGCAAATATCATAACATATCTTAAAGATGAGGATCTTAACAATTACGATAAAATAAAGTCCATAATACTTCAAGAATTTGAGCCAACTCCTCAATCGTGTTTAGAGAATTTTAAGAAAGCAACACGGCAAAATTGTGAATCGCATGTACAGTTTGCAAGCAGATTGTTAACAAGTTGGGAATACTATTTAAAATTGAGAGATGTTTCTAATTTCGAGTTATTAAAACAATTAATAGTTTCAGATAAAATATTTAGTACTTTAGATAAAGAAACCGCTGCATTTTTATTAGTGTTAGACAATCAGATAAATGGTTTGATCCTTTAACGTTAGGAAAAGAAATTGATTTATTTTACTCGTCGCGAGGCAAACCATTGAGTGAGAGTATTAACTATTACCGCAAAAATCAGAATTCTAAAAATATGTCTAGAGTATTTCTCTCAGATGTTAAGGACAAAAAATGTGTTTTGTGTCAATCCGAAAGTCATTTTTTAAATAAATGTCCTCAATATAAACAATTATCGGTAAATAAAAGAATAGAAGTAGTTAAAAATAATTCCTTGTGTTTTAATTGTTTAAATTTGCATAGAGTCAAGTTTTGTAAATCTAAAGTTCTTTGTAGATGCTGCCTAAAAAAGCATCATTTGTCTTTATGTTTTTCTCAAAATCCTGGTACTGAAACAGCTAGTGAAAGGGTCATTCAACCTTCTTTAGTAGGGGTACAGAAACATTGCGAAAGAGAGGGAGAATTCTTGATTGGCCAACTGTCCCCGAGTGCGGTTGAGTTCGAACCCATAAATTATAAGGGGGAGACTTCGAGAAAGGGTTCTTCTCCGGGTGTAGGAGATCTGTTTACTGCAACCAGTTACGTAAAATCTAAAACTGTTTTGCTTTCTACCGCGATCTGTTACATTAGAGATTCGTTCGGGGAAATGCAGGAAGTCAGAGCTTTATTAGATGGGGGTTCCACAAGTAATTTTATTTCTCAAAAGTGTATGAGCAGACTCAATTTAAAAAGAGAAAAAATTAACATTTTAGTTTCCGGATTAGGCGATTCAGAGTTAACGATTAAATCGCGCGTTAATGCAACGATTGCAAATAGAGGAAATACTTACGAGACTAATGCAGACCTTTTTGTAGTGCCGCGAATTACGGATATGATTCCTTCTCAACCATTTAAAGTTTGTTTGGGTAATTTCAGTCGAGAGAAATTAGCTGATGAGAATTTTAATATTCCAGGTAATATTGATTTATTGTTGGGAGCAGAAATCTTTTATGAGATTCTTTTACCAGAAAAAACAAATCTGTTAAATACAAAATTAATTTTTCAAAATACAGTTTTTGGCTATATTGTGAGTGGGAGTATTCCAGTTTCTTGGGAGAATAAACCTTATTGTGGTTTAATTAAAGATAATGTCGATTTAGAAAAGACAATGAGGAGTTTTTGGGAAATCGAAAATGTTGAACCTGAGACAATAAAAAATAAAGAAGCAATAATTTGTGAGGAGCATTTTCAAACAAATTTTACTAGAGATAATACGGGGAGATATATAGTGTCTATGCCGTTTAAAAAGGATCCAAATTGTTTGGGTCAGTCTAAAGATATGGCGCGTAAAAAATTAAATTCTTTATGGAATAGATTACAACGTGAGCCTAACTATTTAAAATTATATAGAGATTTTTTAAGAGAGTATAAAGAACTAGGCCATATGAAAGAGGTAGATGATAAAGAGGAGTGTGGTATGTATTTCATACCACATCTGGGTGTTTACCGCCCGATAAAAACAAAAGTAAATTAAGGGTCGTTTTTAATGCATCGAGTCCATCTACAAGCGGCTATTCTTTAAACTCTCTACAATACAACGGAGGAGTTGCTCAAGATGACCTTTTTGCAATAATGGTTCGCTTTAGAAAGCACATATTTGCATTCATTGCAGATGTGCAAAAAATGTACCGAATGATTTGGATTAATCCAGATCAGCGTAAACTCCAACGTATTCTGTGGAGAGAGAACATGGACGAACCAATAAAAACGTTTGAGTTGTCAACTGTGACCTATGGAACAACGAGTGCACCATTTTTAGCGACGCGGACGCTAAAACAATTAGCTCTAGATGAAGCTGAGAATTTCCCATTAGGATCATCAGTTGTTGTGAGTGACATGTACATTGATGATGTACTTACCGGTGCTGAGACCTTGTTAGAGGCAAAGGATCTAAAAAATCAACTTATCAATATCTTCTCTAAAGGAGGTATGGGTTTGCATAAGTGGTGTGGAAATAATATTGAATTGACTGAGGTTTCCGAAAATTATGATTTTTCAGATCCATCAGAGATAAAAGTCTTGGGTGTTTATTGGAACCCCAAAGATGATTGCTTCTCTTTTAGGGTGAAAATAGAACTGCACAAATTAAACACCAAACGGGATGTTCTGTCAACGATCGCCAGGATATATGACCCTCTAGGTCTTCTAGGTCCTGTAGTGGTGAAGGCGAAAATCTTCTTGCAAAAACTATGGATGTTAAAAATTGGTTGGACAGATTTGCTTCCAGAGACAACCGAGAAAGAATGGAGACAATTTGTCGAATCGCTTCAAACAATAAATAACCTCAACATCGAAAGATGCATTGTGGTAGAGCAACCT
Source organism: Trichonephila clavata (assembly GCA_019973975.1). Lineage (NCBI taxonomy): Eukaryota > Metazoa > Arthropoda > Arachnida > Araneae > Nephilidae > Trichonephila > Trichonephila clavata. The sequence continues at coordinate 92,188 of BMAO01007404.1, forward strand.
GAAGTGATCGAGCTGCATGGATTTTCCGATGCGTCCCAGTCGGCATTTGGAGCTGTCGTCTACTGCAAATCCGTGACATCTAATGGAAAAGTGCTTGTGAATCTGATTGCCAGTAAATCTCGAGTTGCACCCATCAAACAAACAACGATTCCCCGACTTGAACTTTGTGCAGCTCTGCTATTAGCAAAATTAGTTCATCGAATCAAGCATGCCTTAAAAATAAAGGTGAATAGTACCTTTCTATGGAGTGACTCTATGATAGTTTTGTCGTGGATAAGGAGGGAGTCCTATCAACTAAAGACCTTTGTGGCTAACAGGATTGCTACAATCCAGGAGATGACTTCCAGTGAGGAATGGAGTTATGTGCCAACAGAGGACAATCCTGCCGACTTCGTTTCCAGAGGAATGGACCCAACAAAACTTAAAACCTGTGAGCTGTGGTGGAATGGTCCAACATTTCTGATGAGCAACCAGTATCCACAAAGAGAGATTCCTGTTGCAGTGATCAAGGATCCAGGTGAACTTAAAAACTGTAGTGACTATACTAACTTTTTTCTTGATACTGCCAATAACTCATTTGTAAATAATTTACTTAACCTTAGTAATAACTATTTTAAAATTATTCGTGTCTTAAGTTTTATTTGTAGATTTGCAAATAATTGTAAGAGCAAAGAAAGCAAAGGAATTGGGCCTCTAGATTTAGGAGAATTAAAAAAGGCTGAACAGCTTTTATTAAAATTAGTGCAAAAAGAAGAGTTTAAAATAGAGATGAATGGTATTAAAAATTCTGGCATGGTACCTTTCAACAGTCGAGTAAAAAACCTCAATCCATTTATTGATAGTGAAGGAATTTTGAGAGTTGGAGGTCGATTGAGTAATAGTGATGTAAATTATAACCAGAAATTCCCAATTCTTTTGCCTTCGAAACATAATTTGACTTGTATAATAGTTGAATACTTTCATAAAAAGTTTTTACATAGTGGTCCACAATCCTTATTACATCAGATCAGGCAAAAACTTTGGATATTAAATGGCCGTAGTATTTGTAGAAAAATTGTTCATAATTGTGTAATTTGTTGTAAGGCCAATCCTGCTTGTGCTGATCAAATAATGGCTGATTTGCCAAGAGATAGAGTAATAAGAAATTATCCTTTCAATGTGTCAGGTGTGGACTTCTGTGGTCCTTTTTACATTAAGTATAAAGGGCAGAGAAAAGGTGTATATAATAAAATCTATGTATGTATATTTATATGTTTTGTTTCCAAAGCTGTACATTTAGATATTGTAACTGATTTAACCTCTAATGCATTTATTGCTACTCTTAAGCGTTTTATATTTAGAAGAGGAAAATGTGCTAAGTTATATTCTGATAATGCAACCAATTTTGTTGGGGCAAATATAGAACTTAAAAAAATGTTTAATTTGGTCTGTAAACCTGATGAGGCACTTGCAAATTATATGTCCTCTGAAGGAATAGATTGGAAATTCCTTCCCCCTAGAGCCCCGAATTTCGGAGGCCTCTGGGAGGCAGGCGTTAAATCTTTTAAGTTCTATCTAAAAAGAGTAATAGGTAACTTAAGATTAACATATGAAGAGTTTCTGACCGTGATTATCCAAATAGAGGGGATGTTAAATTCTCGCCCTCTTGTCCCATTATCTTCTGATGTAGATGATTTAAATGTATTGACTCCTTCTCATTTTTTGATAGGTAGGTCAATTACATCAATTGTTGAGCCTGATTTAACTAATTTAAATGAAAATAGATTGGATAATTGGCAGAAAACTACAAAATTAATTCAATTAATTTGGAAAAAATGGAGTGTAGACTATCTTAATAGTTTGCAGCAGAGAAATAAATGGCAATTCGAAAAAAAGAATGCTAAAATTGGAGACATGGTTATAGTAAAAGAGGATAATTTACCCTCATGTCAATGGTCATTAGGTAGAATCAATAATATTTATCCAGGAAAGGATTCTAAAATAAGAGTAGTGGAAGTCAAAACCACTAAAGGTATATTTAAGAGACCCATTTCGAAACTGTGTATTCTACCAATTGACACTTAAGTAAAATAAACCTTCCAAATAGTAATGTTTATAAAGAACAGTATTTAAAAAAAAAATTTCTACTGTTTATGTCTGTTATGTGTGATTTATCAATTGCTTATATATTGTTTTCATTTGTATATTGTTTGCTTGTATTTTAATATTGTTTCAATGAGAGTTATTATGATTATGTTCTGTGTAAGTCTTGCATGTTTTGAAAACATTGCAAGGCCGGGCGGCATGTTCAGTGTACGTGTATGAAATTGTAAAGCGCCCTCTAGCGCTCATAGTGATTCAGTGTACTCTTAGACTCCAACGAGTGAGGAGTCTGAGTCGAGTAGTTCCGAGAGAATAAAAATCAGTCCACTGGAGGAGAGCTTTTTATTTCAACGTGTATGTGTCTCTCTTTAACCCAGCTAACGACGACCCCTCAGTAACCTTCAACGGTAAGTCCTCATTGATCTCTTGACACAAATAAATTAGGTCTTCTTTCTTGAAGCCTTTAACAGATGCAAACATATTGACACTTAATAGTCCTGTCGCGGACGCCAGATATCGTAAAAAATAAAAAGTTTCTTGTATGGAAAATTAATACTCCAAACTATTAATACTGCCAAATCTCATTTATTTCACAAATTAACATGCCAACTAGAGTCCAAGACTCACCTAGTTATAAACAATTTTTTTATGGAATACTGTTAAATTAAACAAAAACAGAACGAGCACTTCCTTGTTGCCACAGCGTACAAAATAATATACTTTTTCAATATCGTTCAGTTCACGGTGACAAAAAATTAAACAATGATAAATAAATTCACGTGAACAAAATAATAAATTTAAATAATTGTTTTGCTTTTAACATAATAAACTGAAATTTATAAACTGGATCTCACAACACTTATCTTGATAATTTGTACTTTTTATAATTAATCCCTTAAATGCCGATTAAAAATTACGCGATTCACTCCCCAATGCCATCATTTAGCACATAAGCGTACGTATGTGGTGTATGGGGGGAGGATAGTAAAGGAACAAATAAGGAAATTCTCTGATATATAAGTAAATTCTTCGAAAACACTGTCATGGTTCTTTTACAGCATTCCAAAGTCTTCGGAATAATTTTATGGATGTAGTGGACTGAAAAGATCGTACTTTGGAAAGACGTATATATACGTCTGGAGCAATTAACACACTGGCTGAGCGAGGCGTTTATGTACGGTGACACTTAAGAAGTTAAAGTCGTACTCTTGGTTTAGCTTCAGAGTATAGTATTATTGAGTTCAACACACACACAGAATTATTGTATGGAGGGGGGGGGGTGATGAAAATTATGATTGAATATTGGGTCGCAAATATTTAAAGTTTGAGAAGCACTGACCTATAATGTTTTTTTAACTAGTTATTAGTTTCGAAACTGAATGTTGTATTGTAGAATACTCAACATGTTTATTTAAAAACCAAGCTGTGTTTATTAATTTGAAATTTTTCCATTTTATAACTTAGCATTCTAAAGACAAAGAAGAGGCTTGTGATAGTAAGTAAACAGTTTTTAAATATAATTTTGTTCAAATAATATTACATGACTTTTGTATAAAAAAACTCATTTCTTTCACTTTCACTGTATTGTGTGTTGGTCACTGAGATTATTGAAAGAAAAATTTGGGTTTGATCCTAGCAGAGCCCATACTCTTGGAGCGAATTATTTTGGTTGGCGATAATTGCGCCATATTAGAAGCCCTATTTTGATACAGTAAACCTTATTGTTTTTAAAATTTTCGTATTTTGGCATTTGGTCGGCGGACATTTTGAATTTCGTCATTTTGGCGTTGGTCTCCGGGCTGAAAGTATGGCTGCGTGTATAAGTGAGTGTACCTTAGAATTTTTTACTTTGTTGAAAGCGAAAGGTAAGAAAGAATTTATTGAATAGTGTATGAAAGAAGGATTATAATTGCTTCGAATTATGAATCTCCTAAATGTAAGTAACGAATGGGATTATGCGAACGAAAGAGTGTTGTTTTGATTGGATTTGAATGGAGATTGCAAAAAAAGGCGTGAATGCGCATGATGTTTACAGAAGTACAAAAAATAATTCGTAGCTTTTCAATTGTAGGTTAAGTATGTATGATATTCTGCGCGTAATTAAAATGTGGTTTGGAAGATGTATGAATGATTATGCTGTTAACGAATAAAATAAAAATACAGTTGTTGATTGGTTTATGTTTTGTCGAGAGATTTGCATGAATGCGATTGTGAATGATAGCGAGAAAATTGGAGTGTAATATATTTAATTAACTTCTGTATTATTAATAAAAAATTTTCTTTACGCATCCACCTAGTCCCACTATATTCACTTGCCACCAATGTCGGTTTCGCTTGGTACCATCTCGTTCATGCTTGGCGGTATTTTCGGTTTGTCGCCAAGGGTGTGGGCTCTCCTAGGATATTACTAAAAATTGATATTGTTATTGTTATTGAAAACCAAATTAATATTAAAAATCGTGAAGTTATTCAAATTTTCTAAGCAAATTATATCTTTTACACTATATAACTCCTCTGTAATAACATTTTTATGATTTTCATTTATAAATTCAGAATTATTATGACAGTTACAAATGTTATTATTTTGTAAGTAATTAATATTGTTGTAATTAAAAATAGAGCTGTGTCTATTTTTTATTGTATTTAAATTCTTTTTTAACAATAATATTGCTAATTAGGATTTGTTGAATATATTCTTTTAAATATTTTAGAGCAATTAAATGAAAGATTTATTCATGAAAAGTGTTCTGTAGAATAAATAATATTTTTATTGTCTTTGAATAAAGAATATCTTTAGTAAACTTTATATCTTTTTTTGTTTATGCTGAACGCAAAATATTTGATTTGCTTAAGAATAAATGTCTATTGAAAGTTTCAACAAAATTCTGTTAGTTTAGAAGCTATATAATTGAGCAATATATACACGAGGTGAGTACAAACCCGGATCCGGTTGTAAGAAATCATATTTTGGAAACTACTGCACGTATTACAATAAGTGATGCATGAATGTTAAGAGAAATATACCAAGTTTTGTTTCACCAGTGATCAATTGCACATTCAAATTCAATGTGGTTGAAAACCAAACATGACGGATATTTGAGGACTCATAGGCCGTAGGAAAAAACGCCATCAATTACAATGGTGAGGTCTCGGCTGTCTGTGAAGCTACAACGCAATTAGTCTTGCCGCTGGCTTACCTCCTGCAAAAGTTGTCTTCTTCATCGACTCTCAAGCTGCAAGTTTAGCTTTAAGCAGATATACACCAACTGACAATCTTAAGAAAATTCAGTGCCGAACTAAAATTGCGGAACTAATCTCATATAGCTGGGCTGTGGCTTTACAGTGGATCCCAAGTCAAGTTGGGATCCTCGGCAGTGAGAGAGCCGACCAAAAAGCCAAGTAGGGAGCCGAGTCGTCTCAACTGGAAGTCCTCTTGACCCTCAGAAGAGCAAAGAACATTATTTTCACATACATTGACAAATATACTGCCGTGACCCGAAAAACCAAGGACATTGAAAAGCAATGAGAAAACCTGACCACTGTGGGTCCTATCCCGAGGCACCTGGAAAGAGCCGAGGCTGTTGCCCGCTTTCGCCTAATCACCAGACATGACTTTTTGGAAGTATACCTCTACTGGCTTGGCCTGTCTGCTCACAAAGCCTGTCCGCTGCTTCGCCATGCCAGAATGGAGAGCAACCGCATGCTAAAATTCACTGGACTTGATGAATACCCGACTGACGACGACGGCGGTTGGTACTGGCACTCTCGGCGTCAAATGGCCAAGAAGCCAAGCATGGGCATTGGATAATAAGAACATTCTGAGATGGTATCATCAATTTAAAAAAATAGGTTGCTTGTGTAAAAAAAAGTAGGTATTGGCCAAACGTCACGAAGAATCAATGGAGAAAGTGAGGCAGGGTTTTATTCGAAGTCCACGGAAGTCTACAAGAGTTGCTGCCTGTAAATTTGGAATGCCACAGAAAACAGTATGGAAAATTTTACGAAAAAAAATTTATTTTTCACGCAGTAGCATTCACAATTGACACAACAAAAAACAGATGACGAACAAATAATCATTACGAACCATTGGTAGAGTGATACTACAAAATATATGGAATGAACTGAATTACAGATTAGAAGTATGTCGTGTGTAACAAGAGTTTCATACATCGTATATCTGTAACAGAAAAAAAACTTGGCATATGTCTTTTTACATTCATGTATCACTTATTGTAATATCTGCAGCAGTTCCGATAATATGATTTTTTAAATAGGGTCCATCATTTGTACTCACCCTATATATATATATATATATATATATATATCTTTAATCATAGTCTTTTGACTTCTCACGGGCCTTAAGAGTTTTTGTCTAATCATCTACTGAGGTACGAACTACCCTTCAAATGAATTTCCATCACTTCTACCCTTAAAGAACTTTAAAGACAGTTCTAATTGAGATGCCGTTTTTCAGTGCACCTTTGCCTACAATACTGGTCATAATTTATAGTCCAGTGCAGGGGCCGGCAAACTGTGGCCAGCAAGCCTCATGTGGTTCTTTGAATAGACGGTTGTGGCTCTTCAGGCTTCTAGCTATATGAATAATAAAAAAAATAATTATAGATGTCCATCCGGTGTAATGGTTAGTGACGCTGACTGCTGTGCCGTTGGGTCTGGGTTTGAATCCCGGAGAAGCCATGGATGTTTGTAAATGTATAGTGTCTTTGCGGTATGGGGGTACTCTCTAAATAGCCGTCGAGCCGCAAGTCCTGTCGTGTGGTTAGTGGAAGGGGAAGAGAGATGGAAGGTCTCTGACCACATCCAGGGTAATCCCCTAAAAGTTGGAATTGAATTGAGTCGAATCGCTCAGTCACTCGCATGGGGCTTAAAGCTACAGATAACGACAGGCGTAAATGTAGCCCTTTACCGTGATGAATTTTGTGGACCATGATCTGATTTTACTGTCGATCAAGTCGCATAAATAAAAACAACATTAACACATTTTGAGAAGCTGAACTGGCTTCAGAAATATATTACAGTTTTAACTTTTTTCTAAATCATAGACATTTTTTTAAAAAATATTTGTAACTGTTTGGGTTTTGCATAACAGCAATAAATTTTAAATTGTAAAAATTTAAAAAAATATTTATTTAAAATCTATGAAATTTTAAAAATACCAAACTAAACAATTATTTTTTCATGGGATAATTTAGTTCACGTTTTGACCAATATTTAAAAAATTATTTTCTAGATTTGTACAAAATAGATGGTCACCATGAAATCATGCTTTATTCGTAATTCGAAAAAATAACTCAGTAATAATGTGTGTAAAAAAAAAAGAGAGCATTTTATAAACTTAGTTTAATTTCAACTAAAAAAACAGTAAATGTGACGAATATAAAGGTATAATTACTATATTAGAGAGGTATGATTTTATAAAATGTTTGTGACCATTATTTCTTGATATGAAATCAAAAACACTATTTCTATAATCCTACGGCATGAAAAAATTGACGTACGAAAAGCTGGTATTCTGTTAAATAATCTTCTAAGAAGACTATCACTAATAAAAAATCAAAATTCATTCAGTTGTTTGCTAAATGAGTCTGGAGATCTTGTAAATGAATGGGGGTGTAATGAAATTCTTTCAGAAATGAAAAAGAAAATGCTTTTTTGTTGAGTTATCAGAAGATAAGAGAATTTCAGGTCCGGAATCGTTTTCAGAGATGTGACGTTATTAACTAAATCAACTGGGATGAGTGGTTTCCCACTCACCCCTCCCCCAGTGTTGTTGCGCTGCACTCTCTCATTGTGGACTGCTTTATATTCTTATGTAACACTTCAGCAAATTATTCTAATTTTTTTCTACTTATTATGAGTGGATGATAGAGATTTTTCTCTAAGGTTCCACGTAAATGTATAACCGTTACCGTTTTGCTGTTTAGATGTGTTAATATCCAAAAACCCGACAAATATTTCAGTTTCCTTGATCCTAGCAATATTTTCGAAATCTTACAACCAGATAAATACTTATATATTTCAAACAAAGAAATAAAAATAAAATTTAAAAAAAAAACCGGCCACCGAACTATTTACTGAATATGATAAATACTTAACACATAATACCTATGAACAATTGATTGCTTTAAAAAGCTGTTTAAAACCCGAAATTAAAGAAATCCATTCTAGCAAAGAACTCACATAATTAGTAATTAATTTCAGTAACCTCACCACCAATTTTCTAGATGTTATTATAGCATGCCTACAATTGTTTACCCTTCCTGTCACAACAGCTGAAAGTTTTTCCAATTTAAACATTATTAAAATCATCTTAGAACTTTCTAAGGCCAAAATTGGTTTTCGGAATAATTAATACTGTCAATAGATACAGATGGACTGGAAAAACCAAACTTCTATGGATGTTATTATAGATGCGTTTGCAGGAAAGAAAAGCACGAAAAACACCTATTAAGCAACTAAGCCAGCGTTTCTCAAACTGTGGGGCGCGCGCTTCCTAGGGAGTGTAATAAACCTACTATGTACGCAAAAGTATTGGAAAGTCGGAAAAAAAGATTATTTAAACAAAAATTATTAATTTACTGAAAGAAAACAAACACAACATAAATTCTAACACAATAAAATATAAAATACAAATTTGCTCTCATATAATAAATGTATCAGTACTGTACAATGTATTTTATAATTAATTTAACAAAACAAAGTAAAGAACAAGTTTAATAATTAACAGTGACCCCATGGGCTTATGTATAAAATTTTTGCAAAAACCAACACTTATCTTGATAATTTGTACGGTTTATATTTAATCCAGAAACTGCCGATTAAAAGTTGCGGGATTCACTCGACAATACCACTGGTTTCAACGTAGGTGCGCATATGTGATGTATTGAGGGGATGAAAAGGAATAAATAAAATAAGCATTCTCTGAAATAAGTCAATCCTTCTCTCTCTCTCTCTCTCTCTCTCTCTCTCACACACACACACTGTGAGTTGTGTCTCAAGATCCTTTTATTACATTCTAAAGCTTTTTATTACATTTTTTATAAATTCTATTAATTTCAAGTTTTGTTGAGTGAAGAGGCAGATCTCCAGTAGGTACCAATGGTTAAGAAATGGCCAAGTTAAGTCGAGATATTCCGAAATGAAGCTGTTTGATCTTAGAGCTGCCTTTCTATTAAAACCCAAATGGGCCCTATCAGATTAAAACCCACCGAGCTAGATAGCCAGGCTATTAATTAGAGTTCCTCTTTATATTCCTCGAACCCTTCTAACACAATTTTAGCCTTTTGGCATGGGACGCTGTCCTGCTGGAGGATTCTATTTCCTGTTGAAAAAATAGACGCCGTATAAGGATTCAACTGATCAGGAATTATGCTCAGGTAGTTTACAACTTTCTCTCTCATGGTCCCTTCTACCAGAACTAAGCTTCCCAGAGTCACCCATGAAAATGTTCTCTAAAGCATAATGCTGTCATCAGCAATCTGTATAAATAGAGGGAGCAACTGTTCGACTGTGGAAGACGGTGCACCCTATACAATCATTGACGGGATAAGTGATAAATGAAAAATCGATTCATCCAACTAAGAAACTCTCTTCCACTTATTTATGTCTAGTCTCAATGTTTCAGAGCTCAATGAAGACGCGTAGTTGGCAATGGCGTTTGGTCAACAGAGGCCCACGTGGGGGACGTTTACTGTGCGGCCTCATATACAACACTGTCCGCTGAGCAGTGTGTTCCAAAACACTTGCATTTGAACCTGCATTGTATTGGGCTATCAGCGGAGCCACTGTCTGGCGCCGATTATGCTTTACTAAGAGGGACAATTTCCGACGTCCTTTTTTTCTTTGATGATTGCGTGGACGTCCAAATGCTAGGTGTCTTCTTCTAGTTTCATCGATATTTATCCACTTTGTACAAATACTAAAAACAGCAGAACGCAAACAGCCTACCATCATGCTGTTTCGGAGCTACTTGTTCGATTCTACGAATCATTACAATCTGCCTCTTTCAAATTCGCTTAAAGTAATTGCAAGAATGATAGCTTACTTTTTCCAGCAGCAGTTAAATATTATTCTCTCTTAATCACGTGTTTCCATCTCACCTAGACGAGTTTATTGAAAAATGAGGAGGTGTTCATAATGTTTTGGCTCAACGGTGTATATAAGAGCATGTGTGTGAGTATAGATTTTTTTTCTCATCAAGATCACATTGCTATTATTAGAGTTAGTCATGAGTTACGTTTCTTCAAATAAAAATTTACTATAAAAAAAGACCAGTTCCAAAGTTGAATAGGTAAATTTTTCTTGAAAAATTAACCATATATTTTCAGAGTAATTTCTATTTTTATGAAGTATATTCATTTTTCTTCAGGTTATAGTTTGCGTCCTCAAGTAGGACGTCGTCAGGAAGTTTAATTATTTCTATTTTTCTTTTATTACCTTTAATTTTTAAGTACAGCATGAACTGATTCGCAGACTATTCACAATATATTTCAATATAATTTGTTCTTTTAAATTGTATTTGCATCACATTAAGAAAATAATATAACGCATGAACATTCACTATACATTTTCACATTTTTGATATGATAGCTATAAACTTTTAATATTAGGAATATTACAAATTTGAAAAATTAGCGGTCTGAATTATTGAGGTTTATGGTCTTCTTTTTCATCATTCAGATTAAAATTCATATTCAAAGTATTATTATCCTGGTTTCAATTATACTTGTTTAAGGTATCCGACTACTTGCGGGACAACTTTTTTTTGAAAAATAGAGATATGGAGAGATTTTTTTGTGTGGTTTTTAGATTTGCTTAGTATATTTAAAGAATATTATGCTAAAATTAATAAGAGAAAAATAAATTATTATTACTAAAATGGGAAGAATGAGTAAAAATTTACAAAAAATAACATAAACGGAACCCATTCTGTACCAAAAGTTTATAAACAAATTTTCAATTTTTCTATTCTGATGTGTTGCTATGTTACTCAATTTTGAAAGACCTTCAGGATAAGAAATATTTTAATTTTTATAAAAACTATATATATAGAGAGAGCACTTTATCTTAGTTATTATATGAAATTACTTAAAATAACTGTGATTATTTTAATATAAGGGACTGTAAATTTTGTAATAAAATAATGATTGATAAATCTGAAGGTTAGAACACTTCTACTATTACACAAAAAATTTCAGTTAATTATTTTCAGAACTTTTTTAGCAATCGCTGTCCGTTTGAGCATTTAAAAAAAACACATTTCGAGTAAAATGCTTTTAAAAGTATGACATCTTTCTTAAAGTAATGGCATCTGCTTTTGCTAAAACACTTGTAGTTTTTTTTCTAGTGAACGTATAAAGTAATATTAAGTTTTTGTAAAGCGGATATTTTTCATATATGCTTCAGGGAGCAAAAATAGTAATTTTTATGAATTTTGTTATACATACATCATCTCTTTTGTTTTTTATATTTTGTTTAATAAATAAGCTTTATGAATAAGTCCCGTTTGCTTTGTTTCTGAACCTTTATTTGCCGGAGCTGGCATTATCCTTAATTTATGGACATGAGTGTATATATAGCAGTCATAGCATAAATTTAGTACCACAAGATCAAAAAAAAAATGCCTACATGCATTTTTTTCATGCATGAATCAATTACTTTATGTAACAAAAATTTGATATATTAACTAAATTTTAATTTAATTAATTAAGATGCGTGTGTGCTTCTTAAGTTTTGAACATTATACTCTTCTCTACAGTTAGAAATTTAAATCTTTTAAAGTAAGTAGCCCTATACCAACTGTCAAAAAGACATTTAAATTGATAAATTTGAAAAAAAAATATTAGGTAAGTAGGGGGTCTACGCCGAACCAAAAAACATGCCAAGGGGTCTATGAGACAAAAAAGTTTGGGAAACTATGAGTTACATTAGTATACTATTAATGATTTAAACACATTTTTTCGCATTTTAGTCAGGTTTTTTTTAAACTTGTAAAACTGTCAATATGAGTAAAGAAACAGAACACTTAAGTCGTTGTTTGAGTTCCAAAAAGAGAATTAAGTGATAGAGGTATAAAGAAACTTGTATGACGTGTTAGAAGAAGAAGTAGTAACTGGAGAGAGAGAGCTCAAACATGATGCCAAAGGTGGTTTGTGAAATTTTGCTTCGGTGATTTTTCTTTGAAAGATGGACCCAGATCAGGAAGGTTATCAGATGTCAGTAATGAAGCACTACGCAGTATAATCAGAACGAATATCACGTTAATTTCCACAAAAGTGGGCTTCAAGCTTGGCATTTAACAGACTACTTCCTTACATAATATTAAAAGGCTTGGTTTTGTATCCAAACTCTCTGTTTGGGTGTCATACGAATTAGGCGAAAAATATTTAATGGACAGAATTTCGATATGTTCTTCAAATCCTGCTCGTCACAAAAGGGAGCCGTTTTTGGACCACTTGGTGATTGGAGATGAAAAGTGGATAGTGTATGTACAAACACGTGGTTAGAAAAAAAGGATATGTTTACAAAGAGGAGACACCACCATCCACATTCAAAGCTGACTTGCGTCAGGAGAAGGTTATGTTGTGTTGCTGGTGAGACAGCAAGGATATAGTGCACTATGAGTTTCTCAAAGAAAATGAAGCGGCTGTTACTGTTCGGAACTTGATGTTTTGAATAAATAAATTCAATATAAACGTCCATCTTTGATCAACGGAAATAGCAGGCACGTCTTAAGGCATGGGCTTGGGCCTCGTCTCGTTCTCAATAAGATCAGAATCAGAATAATTTTAATCGTCAAATGTTATTTCCATACATGACTGGCTGAAGACAGTTAGTTATTTCTGCATTAAATATTCCCATTTCAAATATTTGTTGAGAATCAGAGAAAATATTAGTTTTATTTCTAAAGCGAGATATGTGTTCAATTTATTGATAAAAATGTTGTTGTGGGAAGGAGAATCCCTTCCAGTGACATCTTATTTTATTGATGGAATCGCCAAGAGATACACCTATAACCCCCCCCCCGAAAGAAAAAGAAGGACAAAACACATTCCCTATTTTATCACAGGCGTCGGGGCTAATAAAAAGAGGGTTGAAATGACTCTGAATACAGAAGGAAATGAAACTTTTCCGAAGAAACGAGTGCACCGGTGCACTGCAGTTCTAAATCAATTATTTCTTCACTAAATTTTCTTTAACCAGCAAAAGGTAATTATGTTTTTGTTTTTGAATTGTATTTCTTTGAGATTTAAGATAACATACACATTTTTATATTGTATTGAAAAAAGTAAAATAATATGTAATTGTGTTTTACAGTGAGAGAGTTATAAAAATAATATCCAATTTAAAAAATTCTGCTATTTTTTTGTAAATTTTCTCTCTTTTACTGAACAACATGAAATAATGTCTTAATTGTTTATAAAATTATACATAAATATTTCAATGGGCTCTTAGAATATTTTTATATTGATTAAGCATCCTTCATTTTGAATGCATAGTGATATAAAAGAATTTTCGAATGTGTATTGTAATTCAGAGAAGTGTTTTTATTTGCTTCTAATACGGAAAAGCGTTATTTTACTTTTCTACAAATTCAGTTGACACTGTCCTTTTTAATTATTATTGAAACCCAGGTAAATAAAAAAGGAACATTTATAAAATGAATACCTTAATTTGTATTACAATCAACAATCCATTAGTAATTTAAAATAAAATAAGAATCCCGGAGAATGATTTAATAATTAGATAAATGATCTACAACAATGTAATGTTTTAAGAGTAAACGTCAAAAATGTAGAAATTCTCGTCCAACACAGTAATAAAATAAGAGATTTTTAGTGTATAAGATTCCTCACAAGAAATTTTCTAATTGCACGTATATATTTAACCCTCTGAGTATTTGTCTCTGCCCTAAAAAAATCAATTCCGAAAGCGTTTACTTATCTTTTGCAAATTCCTTCAATATTTGAAGTGTTAGACACTGGATTTTTTTCGGTAATGTCGAAATCGAAAATGACACCGGAAAAGGCAAGCTAACAATCCAGAAATCGAGAGAAGATACGCTGTTAGAAGAAAAATATTTATTAATGATTATGTGGGAAATACATAATGCTGTATATAAAAAACAGCTGGTTGCAGGAGATCTATGTTCGGATATACTTTTTTTACTGGTTACGCTTTACCACACCCGTAGACGTTTTTTGCAAATTATTTCTAGAATAATCATACTAGTTTGTAATGCAAACAAAACC